>JBBPBP010000002.1:3714394-3729375 GCA_037974735.1 Cicer chorassanicum
TATTTTAGTTCGTAGATGAAGTAACAAGCACTAATAATAACTCTCATACATAAAATAAAAATTTTGAACTTAAATCTAGATCACCGCATAAAATATTTAAAGTAATAATATTGATATTGTCAATAAAATTAAATCTTGCAAACAATTAGTCAATCATTATGAAATAAGTAAGAAGGAGTATAAATGACCATATGTAAAATTTTAATAGTAAATAAATAAAGGTAAAGTTCACATAAAAAATAAATAAAAATGAATTATATGATGGACAATTTCATCATAATCAATATTTAAAAATCAGAAAAAAATTTAATAATAATAAATAATACTTTTTATAAATAAATATTTATAAATAAAATAATCATCTAATTATTAATTAATATCAATTTAATATAAAATATGTAATTATTTTCTTTTATTTTTATCGAATATCATTTGAAAACTACCTCAATCATAGAAATATTAAAAACAACGATTGTGATATTTGAAACTTTAAACATGTTTATAAGTTTTGTTCTATGGTTGGTATTAGAATTTGCCGGAAATATAAAGACTAAAGAGAGAAAAAGATGAGGGTGGAAATAAGTAAGATTTTGTGGTGTGACCGAACACGTAAATCATGCGACCAATACTAAGAGAAGTCGACATCCAAACAATGAAGTTGAACATTAAAGAAGATATTAATATGAGTTAAATTCGCCCAACCGTTAGTTAATGCAGTATAGTAATCGTATGGTTGAAAATGAGTTGTTGAGTGTGTAAGGAAGAGTAATAAAACACGAATTCCATCCACTAGTTGCGGAAATAAATGGGACCCAATACAGAAAATATTTGATGATAACTTGCCACTTATTATAAAATTCACTGTCTACAAAACTCACTTTTTATATTGCTCTCCTACGTGTAGCTAAACCATACACGCAGTACATGATTTTGATTAGTTGCGTTTTCACACAATACACTTACACCTTTTTCAGCCGTTAGATCAAAATTAAATAATTCACCTTTAAAGCATGGTTTAAAATTTTTTTTTTTATATTATGTGATCGCACACGATCTAAATCCATTTCATTAACCCTTCGACCTTTGGGAGAGTGTTTGTTTGATGGTTTGAAATTTTATTTTGGGAGTTAATTTATATATAGCATCCAAAATAGTACAGTTGATTAAAATGAGTGTATAGGTGAATCTCCTACAACATCATTTATAATTTTTTTTTATGTTAGTACTTAATATGTAGTTAACCACTTAAACTTAACCTTTCCAAAAATAGAGGAATGTGGATAATTATTGAGCTAAATGTTGTTGTGATTTGAAGGATTGGAGTTTGACGCGAAGAAAAAAACATTAACATAATAATAGTTAATTATTAATTAAAAATTAATAGAAATAAAAAGTTTCCATCCTCTAACATGGAGTATATTATTGAAAAGTCATGGGTAAATTTTATTTTTGAAAATAAATATTATTTAATAATAATTTTATAAATTTGTACTAAACATGACAAGATTATATCCACAATTTATTTTTCTAGAAATATTTGTGGTAACCTTGAAACAAACAAACTCTTGTACTTTGAAACAAATTATCTAACTTTACTCGTCAAAGAAAAAGTGAGTGTAGGAATTTGAATCACCTATGGCTTCCTATGCGAAAAGGCTAAGTTGAAATATGTTATTTGTTTTATGAATATGTTTTAGATCATTTAAAAAAAACTCGTATAATCTATTAATCTACTTAAATGTGATTTTATATTAACGTATTAAATAAATAATTTAATCTTTTTTTAAAAAAATAAATATAAACTAACTAACTAATTAAGGTCATCTACGATAAGAGTTCATTTCCTTTATAAGCATTATAGAGATTGAAGCTTAATAATAAAAGTTTAACATCATAATTTCATTGGATGAGGTTCAAATCTCCTCATAGACACTTGTAAAATGATCATCAATATTAATTTGATAACGATTTTTCCTTTCCCTCATTTTTTTTTTAAAATATAGATTTACAGTTGAGATTGTATGTGCACAAGTTAAATTGGCTTAAATTTGTTACACTTAGAAGTTCCAAACACGTATTCACGCAGTTAACACATTAATGTGCATTTAATCAATATTGAATAATAAATTTATCAAACTCAACATATAGTTCGTCTTATCTCAATCGAACAATCAGAACGTATTTTTCGCATAAATGCGTTCAAATCCCACTTTTTTTGAGAGAGCATAGCACAAGCTTTTGATAACATGTCTCAACTATAATTTTCTTTTATACTTTTAGAGTTTTGATACGGGAAGCAGATGTAATGTACTACACGTACAACCATGATTTTCACATTAAGATTCACTGTTGACATATATAATTACAAGAATATTGAGTAGATAGTTGTCTACAATCAATTTTATACCTCACTTTATGTATTTAATATTTATAACCACAAGAAGAAAATTTTGAATTATAGATCATCAAGTACAACTTCCACATTAGTAATTGAAACATATATACATGTATTTTAATTAGTTGAAACATCAATGTCCAGCCCCCACTATTGTGGAAGATTTAATTTGGCCGTTGGCCACATGTGAAGGGATTTTTTCTTCACACACAGAGATAAGATATGCTTTTTATGTCATTCTTTCAACTCTGCATAGTAAATCAAACATCAAACTAATTGTAATAGCTCTGGGTTTTTGTCTCCTGCATAACTGCCTAAAAATTCTCACTTGCCAAACCACTTTTGTACTTCAACAATTTAGATAGATCTTCATATATATGTTTATCAATGTTTTAAAAATTAATCGAATTGATGAGATCTTTAGATTAAGGTTCAATTTTTATAGATTGCTTTACTAAAATAGTTGAATCAAGATGAAATGGCCCAAATTGCCGATCAATAGACAGTTTTTATATACTCATTTAATATTAATATTATTTTTTATATGTTCACAAAATGAACGAAGTAATTGTATATAATGTAATTTGAACGCATTTTAATAATATATAAAAAATAATTGTAAATTAATAACTTTTAGTTTAATCATTTGATTTTGAAAAATATTAATTTGATAATATAACCGCCAGTAAATTACATATTTCTACAAGTAACATTGTCTTCATGGATGATTATTTGAGAATAAGAAATATGCTAATAAAATAGTGTGTACTAAATTATGGTGAGTGTAAGCGTGTGGCTGGGACAATGCCAAATTTTATTTACTGTGTTTCCTTGAATTCTGTAGCGTGGACCATTGTTGATAGCGATTTTACAAACACAGAGAATGTATATCATAAACACAATTAATTAAGCTTCTTGCTTCAAATATGCTTGGAAATCTGATCGAACTAACTACCTAAAAGTGACCTACGATAGGTATAATTATACATTAATGCTGTATTTCGACCATTCAGAGTTGGAAATTCGATGCTTAAATTTAGATAATGACATATATTTTATGGCTAGCTTATGCAATCGTGATGAGTATACCTTTGATTTTATTTTTTAAACTAATAATTAGACAATGACCGCTTCAAAAGAATATGTGAATTTAGTAAAAATATGTAATTAAAAGTATATTAATATTATGCACCACCATACTCTATTTTTTGAGTTTGGATATTAGAGTAGTTTTGTAATTATGTAATTAATGTGGATTAAGATCCAACAGTTTAGATTTTAATATAGATTTTGATTATTTTTAAAAATTAAAATATTAAATTTAAAATTTGAATTGATTGATAAGAGTCTAACACTCATTAATGCACTAAATACGTGGATCGCTGACTGTAGCATATCCATATTTTGCCTTCTATTTGTGAGTCTAACTAAATTGAGGTGTGAGAGAGTGAATTGAGAATGTGTGTGGAAAATCCCACCCCATTTTACCAAAGATGGACAAATTTAGAAAATATTTTTTATCATGGAAATTTAGAATGAAGATATAAAATATCTTAAAATTTAGTATATATTTATAAAAGAATTTATATTTTTTTTTTGTAGAAAAATATTTTATAAATTAAAAAACACAAAAAACATGTGTAATTGGTTAATTAAATAAAAATGACAGTAACTTGTCTTGTCCTGTTTTCTTGATAAGTTGCATAGTGGATCAAAACAGATAGATGTGAAAATCTCAACCATTTATTGATAATTAAAAAAAAAGTATACTAGTAGGATATATAATTAAATTAAACACTTAAGCAGGTCATGTCTAATTAGAATTGATCAGTACTTTAATAAATCTCATGTACCTTGAGGAACTAGTCCCTAACTTAGCCAAGGCATACCACAATTCAAAAAACAAATGTATCACTTCTGAGTTTTCTCATATTTTAATTGCAGTAAGTAAACTTAATATATTAACTACTAGTACTATATTTAGTAATAATGATTGATCCAGGATAATAGAGTTAGATCTGTTTTCAATACACACACAAAAATCTTGAATGTGTGTGTGTGAAGCGTGTTGCATCTATAAGACGTAACGCGTCAAACACTATTGCAAGGGAATATTTACCGTTCAAGTAGTAATTTAGTGATGCGATGGCACAAATTATTTAATATTCATTAAATGTCATTTCACGTATTAACTGATAAATAATATCTCCAATTGTTTCTTATAATTTTAGAAATTTAAGAATTATACAATACAAGCCATTTTTAAGAAATTTAATATTAATTTCGATCTAATATTAACAAACCGGTCTAATAGCTATCATAATACAGCCCAAAATAGTCCCTCTAGTAAAAAGTCTAGCCTCTCTTCTTCTTCATTGACGTGGGATGATTTATGGTTTTTTTTTTGGTTTCGAACCATTCTCAATATTATTATTATTTTTATTTTATATATTTAAATAAATAATTTTTACATAAATTTAATTTTTGTTTTGAGTTTTGTTTGTGATTTTGTTGCATGAATGTGACATTATTTTATTTGATGTTGTCTTGATGTGACATTGATTTATTTCTGGCGCCTTGTTGTAATGTGTTGGGTCGTTAAGAGTCCAAACACTAGATCATTGTCACATTGAGCTAAGAACAATGACATAAGTGGATTGAACACCATATATATCTTTATTAAAATCTTAAGATAATTGGTACATTAGTCTTTTTCCTTATGCTCAACGTCCACTTTTTTTATTTAATGTGGAACTCTTCTTGCACACACTTATATACTAACACAATATTTGTTTGGTTTAGATTAAAATATATTGAAATATTTTGATTATTCAATCAATAATTTTAATGTCGTTAAAGTTATAGATCCAGATACATAAGTATTTAAAACACTTCTTTTTTTGATCAATTTATTTAAGACACTTTAATTTTATCACATTTGTGACAGTGAACGAATAATCACCTCCAATTTTTATAGTGTAAATTATATATTTCATTAGACTTTTGAGTTAGATCGGTTGAATTAACTCATTTTGCTGGCTCTAACAGTTATAAGAAAATGTATACGAATTAAAGTATTCTAATTAATCATAAATTGAGAAAGATATAATATTTTGGATATTTTAATGTTTAAATCTGAAAAAGAATAATTTTAAAATTGTGTAAAATAATAATTTGCTTTGTAAGAGTTTATGATATCAATTATTTTAATTTGGTTAAATCAGTGTTATTTTATAGATTATATTATAATTTAACTTTATTCAAAGTTATCAAATAACGAATCAATAATTCCAATAAAATGAGTGATAAGGTGGTTTTGAAGAGATTATGAATTGTGAGTTGAACTCTCTTAAACAAAATATTTTAACAACAAAGTAATAAATATTTTTAATAAAATAATTACAAACAACATAGTATATTTATTTATATATTATAATTAGTATACACTGCTAAATAAATTTTTAAAACTCAATTTATATATACTACTATGTCTGATATACCCTATTTTGTTTCTTGAAGATATATATTTATTTGTATCTGTGTGTTTCATTTTGATTTTTCATTTTTTTAAATATTTAGTAATATTATTTAAAGATATATTTTAAAATAGTTTAACTATCATACACTGTAAATGTAAATAATTTTATACTGGAAATACGTCAGAACTAATTATTTTGTATAATTTTTAATAATTTGACTTTTAGTGTTTGTGTAAAAATATTACACTAGTAATGTGTATGTGTTAAATTATTTAAAAAATAATAATAAATGTGTTTAAAATAAAATTTAGATTTAAGGACAATTTTTAAAAAGTGTGCTTATATCTAAAATAACAATAAGGCTATATTTAAAACGAATTAGGTTCTCTTTGGAAAATTGGGTTGTAGATTTAGTTTATTTTTTGTTTCTAAAGAAAAAGCAGTGAAAGTAAAAAATGTAGTAGTTAATAAAGTGTGTGGGACAGTGGATGACGGAGAAGAGAAGGATAAGGTGAGAGACATTTTTGCATGAATGAATCATCCTCAATCAATAGTTAGCTAACCTTTCATTTTCGTACATTCACTCTTATGAATAAATAATAATATTTTGATGGTCACTTTCTTTTTTGGTGAGTGCAAAGAAAGAAAGAGGTGTGGAATGGAAAATGAAGAAATGTCAAAAAAGCACCAACTCATGCTTAGATTTTAGGGTCCCACCAAATTCTTCTCTCCGATTTTTCCTTTTTGACGCGACGCCTTCGGTTGGAAATTGGAATCGGGTGAATTAGGATATAATGGGTTGATTTACGGAGAAAGACTATACTGCTTCAATCATGTTCCATCTTAGATTAAGTATTTCAGACTTTAACAACCACGGGATCGAAAATACACGTTAATCATTATTTTTATTTTTATAAATGTAAAAATATTAACTGTATCGGTTTGATATAAAAATAAAAGATAACTATTTATTTTATATTGAATCGACATTAATCAAATAATTGTCTTATTCATAAAGATGAGAATAATTATGTACTATTATTTTCAAAAAAATATTATCAACCATTGTTAAATTTTTTTAAAAATATTTAATATTATATTCGAAGTGGACCATTTATAGAACTCCCTATTTTAAAATGAATAAAATTAAAACTCAAACTTCACCTCACGAAAATTCATCAATTAATTTTTTTTATTTTTTGTCGAATCAACACCAATCAAATAATTATCTTAATAACAATTGTATACTTACAATAAACATATTAGTTGAGTCATCTTGTTAGAGTTTCAATGGATACCGTTAAATTATATACTTCTCCAACAATAATTCGGACAAATCTAAATCCATGATCCCATATGAATTTGTTTTTTACTCTAGTCACATCTTACAAGGCTCATTTAAAAAAAAACATATTAGATTAAAGAAATGAAATTATGACAAACAAAATTGATAAAAAAAAAATTGACAATAAAATAATTGATTAATACAATTCAATATTTAATTAATTATACTTAGCATACGGTTAATAAATATAACATATTGTCATTCAATAGACGTAATTTAATCACAATTTTTATTTACTTAAATTTACATGAAATTAAACATGCAAAAATTGCGTTAACTAAATTCAAATTTATAATTAATATTTAATAAATAATGTGATCTGCTATATTCATTAATCATCAACACAACATAAATAATATTTGAACTCCATTTAATTTTCATGTCAAAATAATGGATTTATAGGGATTGAATAAATGAAAAGAAAAAAAAAAGGAATGTACAATATTTTTTTTATGGAAAAAGGGTACAATCTAAAGTACGACCAATTTAAGGAAAAATAGTGCGGGTGAAGATAGGTAGCAAAGAGACAGTCCAAATTAAAAACACACAGAAAACCTCAAACCCTTCATAATCACCTGGTGCCAATAATTAATTTTTGAAGATATTGATGGGTGTGTGAAGATGATAAGAAAATGAAATGTTATAATTGAGGGGTCCTTTCTACATGCAATAATTTAGAGGGTCTTGCGGAATTTGTGACTCCAATTTGTCCACAGAGTTACTTTCTTTTCCACTCGTAGCAACCGTGGGTATATATCAATATCAGATTATTACTACTCCAACTTTTTTTTTTTAATTATAAATATTATACTACTTCAATCTTAAATATAAAATTTCAATGATTAAATCAATAAAATTGATAATAATAGTGTTAAATTTATTAATAACTTGTATTGTTTTTAGGTTTATGCTTTACCTCAAAAAAAAAAGAAATTTATGTTTTGCAAGATAATTATTTTATATATTGTTCTTTCATACTACTAGTTATATAAAAGATATCCGTAAGTCCTAGCTTAAGTGACAAATATCGATATTATTAGATGAAATATTTTGTTTTGAATTTAAATCTGAGACTTGACAGTTGTCTGAATTAATTATGATAGAATTTATCATCTCTTCTAAGATAAAAAAAAACTATAATAATTGATAAAATATTTTGACAGGATCAAGAATAATAATTGATGCAGCTACAAAATTGTAAAGAAAGAATAGATAAATTTTTTTAAGAGAGTTCTATATTTATGAATGGTGAAATGGAGGTAGAATTTTCTTAAAAAATTATTTACATACATATAAAAAGATCATGAAGAATCTATCTTTCACTAATTCACTCTCCCTCCTATACCTCTAATCTCAAAAGCATATGAAAATACCATTTGTTTTTATGTATTTTTTTTTTTTTTATCTTCTACCATGTGTTAAAGTAAATTTTTTAATAAATTTTTTATTTCTAGAAAAACCTAACTGGCAACTTTAATTTCCAATTGAAAAGAAGTAAGTTAAAATTTGGGTGGAACATTGGAGATGGACTCAAGCTCTCAAAGATAGTTGTCTAGGGTACGTGTGATTGAAAAATTTTATTTGAGTAAATTATTGAGAAATTGAAAAACTAAACAACTATGAAGTAATAATATGATTTAAAATACAAGCTAGTTTATCATGGTTCAACATGAATATGATAAATAAGATGATAAATAAATAAGGTCATCATTTATTTATTTTTCTTCTTTTAACCGAAAAATTGCTTTATAATTTGGTCTTTAAATATTTTAAACTTATATCTTTTAACTTAACATATGGTAAATTACTAAAACAAATAATACAATACAATTGTTTATAAATTAGTTTTTGTTTTAACTTTTATGTTCTTATAGAAATGATGTTCAAGTAATTTGGTGTTTGACTAGAAGGTAATTAATAAAATCTGACCAAAATTTGTTTCAAGCAATACAAAATCAGTTTCTTTTGAAGGATTCATTATTAATTGAAGCTCATTAATTAATAACTTCACTTCAATTACTTAGTTAATCTTATTTCTCTTCCTAGTAATGATAATATGTTATATTTATATATTTAAATTTAATTTATATACAATGGTAGTATAAAACTTTTTTATATTATCATTTAATCATAAACATCATATCATTTAAAAAATTTAACTTTAACCATTGCTACTATAAAGATTGATCAGTAGGAATTGCATTGATAATAGTAGCCTAAAACATAAATGGCTTGGAGCTATTGCTCGGACACCACATACGTAACTATATTTGTACCATTGTAATCAACTAATGAAAGATGCTTCAAGACTACACTGCACACCATAAATACTTTAACAACATCAAATTTTGATAACATTTGTTAAAAAATTCATAGAGCATAAGGAGTAACAACATGTTAATGATCAAAAATTAACAAGCTGAGACCGTAAAAACATGACTTAATCCAAAATTTTAAGATATTAAAAATAAGAGTCAGCTCTCTAATAATATTTTTTTATCTCGAATATAAACAACAAAAATTCTACTTATGTGTAAACAAAAATTTACTAACTCTATCACATTTAATGATAGTGTTCCTTAAATACCATTTCATAATTGACATGAGTATGAGATTGGAGGGAGTAATGATGGCAATGAGTATATCAACCGGTACGGATAATAGTATTTCGCTATTCTATATGTCGGATAAAAATGATATATATGTGATTATTTATAATCATGTGACTATCATCTTAATGAATATTTGTCAGATTTTTAAGTATTTGTGGGTATTAGCAGATATTCATGGATATCTATCATCTTTTAAATAAATAAAAACTATTTATATATAATTTTTTTTGTTGCATTATGTATAATTTTTTTCTTCTATTTTATCCAAAAAAAACAGTAAGACATAAAAACATTAATACATAAACACAAAAATAAAATATATAACAAAATTCTATCATTAAAACTAATAATTCATAAACAAAAACTATTAAAATATATTAATTTTACTAATTTACAATTGAGTATGGATATCCACGAGCACATATATCGTTATATCTACATTTCTATTCACTAACTAACGAGTAATCAAAATATACATTTAGTTTATCTACTATACCCGTTTAACTAGTTGCTTCGTATCCGTTGTAAATTTTATCCGCATGAATAGCAACACATATAATATCATATTAAAGGAATTCAATATTTATCTACAAAACCATGTTGTCATTAGAAGGTGACATGGAGATAACATGACCATGTGAGTAACTTTTGGGTTTCGATAAGGGCACACACGTACGAAGGAATCGAGAAATAGAAATTTTCTATTAAAAATAATAATTTTTTAACTTTTAATTAAGTAATTAAATACATAATTAATTAAAGTGTTTTAATTGTACTTATAAGCATTTATCTTAATTTTAACATAAAGGTGCATACGGACGTAAGTGTTAAAACAATTGAAAGAATCATCAATTAAGCAACTTGTTAAGTTGTTAATTAATATAGTTATTACTATATAGTACCATCAAAGGGGAAGGTAGACAAACTTAGGAACATTAATATAGCAATAAAGAAGGAGGCAAACCAAATAGATTAATAATAGTGTGGAGCCCATCTCTTATTCTTAATCATTTTGGTTTGTAGCATGATCGAGTAAGACTAATTAATACGGAAGAAAGGTTCTAATCACAATTATTAGTAATTAAAAGGGTTTAGCCATATGTGTCCCTTTTCAAATATATTAACTCCTCAAAGAAAAGCATTGCTAGAGAGAAGAACAAGGTAATGAAACATGTTGACCAAATGTTTCTGTTTTCAGCTTATTTGTTTGCCATTTTTCAAAGGTAATTAGTGGCAAGGGGGCAGAGCAAGAAAACAAGATAGCAGCCATTTGGATTTTTTCTTGGACATGTTTTGGGTGACACAAGGTGATCAACAAACAGAATAAAACCCATTAACAGTTTAATGTTTTAATTATACTAATACATGTTTGCTCATCAACACACTTCCTAATCATTTGTATATCATCATCTAGGTTAGTGAAAATGGACCTACAATAAATATTATGTCCTTCAAGTCAAATCTTAAAATCCCTATCATTTTTTAGATTAATATATTTTTGTTCAGCTGTAATTATATTATTTATCTTCATTCAAAAAATAAATTATCTCCTTTTTGTCTCTCTTATACTCACTGATTTATATATATATATATATATATATATATAAATTTAAACAGGTATAAAAATATTTATACTTAATTTATTTAATTAAAACAAAAATTATTTCATGTGTGTTTTTATTTTTATAAATGTACAAAAAAAAGTACTTGATTGTATATTAATTTTCTAAAATAACTATAATGTTAGTACAAAAATGAAAAATAAACATAAAAAACCAAAACATTAGAGAAAGAGGGGTGTATATTTACATGCGGCAAATTGTACAAAATCAATTCTTTGAAGAAATTCAAATTCTTTGTTAATAACTATGTAATCGTACGTAGATATTAAAATAGATCAAAATTGTTCGATCATCACACAGTGAATAACTACGAGATTATTTGCAGTCATGTTAGACAATTAGGTTCCAATACTTGAGCATGATAATGCACATTAGTCTCCCCATGATAATACACATTAGTCAAGTAGGAAGAATTTTGAAGCACTTGTACTCTAATTAGTAGAAAAGAAAATTATGCACCATTTGAGATGGGATGGTCAACAAAAAATTTCTTTGAAAATAGCTTCGAGGATATTGGCATTCTATAATATACAAGGTGCTGAATTTTAAACTATTGGAGAATCTCTTAAGAATTTTTATATTATCAATCATCGCAATAAATAAATTATTAAAAATATTTAATTTTTACTAAAAATATTTTTAAAAACATATTTATAATAATTGTAATTGGAATGTGTTGATAATATAAAAAAAAATTTATAATATAAATTTTTTTATACTAACAATAGATATCAATTAAAATATTTTAAAAATAGTGTCAAAGATACATTTGAATATGAATCTCAGGTAGGAATCCGTCCATTAATAGTGGGACCACATTCCTAGCAGGGCAAGTGGGTTGGACGCATTTCTTGGTTTAGAAAACGTTACACATTAATGATGCTATTAAATTTTTGAAGAATATATGGTTATAAAATATTGCTGATATTTTTTTAATAGAGTAAAGATTGCTGGGATTTAATAGTAGTCCAAAGAAAGAATGATATTTAAATGTATGGGACACTTTTAAGATCTAGTAGAAGAATCAGATAGATAGTGTAGGCCCGAGAGAATAAATTATGGCTATCTATTAGTAGAGGTAGAAAAGAGCACACCAGGGCTTTTAATTAAATTAGACTTCCATAAATAAAAAATATAAAGAAAAATAAAAAGAGAAAAGTGGCTTATTCTTTATGATAATATAAATAATTAAAAACATAATCAAAATATTAAAATGAAACTAGCGGCGAGACATTTGGTGTGACTTATAAGTCTGAAATTCTACTATCCATAAATTTAAGTTAAATTTATTTTAAATCTCTATAAAATTAATGGTTTACTCGAATACTACACGAAGTTTCTATTATAATTAATTTTTTTATTAAAAATAATAGCGAGGGGTTTAGATGGATATGATGAGGTGGTAGATTCAAATATCATTCACTATTGTAAAAAAAATGTAGCAAGGAAATAAACTGATCTTATAAAAAAAAGTTGAAGTCAAGCTAGTATTAAAAGGGCTCATTATTTATTTTTACTCCTTCATTCCTTAGAGAAAGTGATTCCAATTATAAAAAAAATCAGCTTATGGAGATTGTAAATTGTAGAAAATAGATATAGGAAATTATAGGATAGTAAATTGTGTACTAATTCAAATCATGCATGTATCCTTCAAATTTTCTTCTTTTAACACAAGCATAGTAATGATACAGAATGTATAATATTTTGAAAAAGAAATATCGTCCAACATAATTAAGATTACTTTGTGGGATTTTATTAAAATATATATTTTTTAGTTTAGTTAATATTCAAATTTCGAATAAAAAATATATTAATTTTTAGTGTGTAATACATTTAAAATAAAATTACATTAAATAAAAAAATATATAAAAAGCAAAAAAAAAAATCTTTTATAAATATATTATAAACTATATTTTTTACCCTAACAAAAAAAGTTTTAAATTTGTCACTGCATTTAATTTAAATATATCTTAATTTTTACTTATATTCAAGAGAAGAGGTTATTATTTGGTCCATTGGTGACAAGGCTCAATAGTCAATATATTGATAAAAGTGCTTTGTATAATAGTAGGCTAGTAGCACATGGTTCGGTCAAACATGAAATTATCTATCATAGGAGAAGCCAAAATAGTTTCTCTTTTATCAAACTATGTGCTTAAAATATCTGATTCTTTAAGCATGTGTTTAGAGATTCATTCTCTGTTTTATATGTACCAAAGTCCACTATTTAAAACCCATAATCCTTAAATACAGTCTATAGATTTTTAAAATTACTAGTCTTCATAATTATATATAGAGAATAAGATGAAAAAAATAGTTAGTTGCCTGTCTGTGTATGCAAAAAGCGAAAAGGAAAATGCCAAATATTCAAAGGGTTGGTACTTATTAGACTAAGCTGTTGTATATACGGTTGAATGAAAAATTTATAAACCAAATTGTTTATGGCACAAGTTCAATTTGTACACGCAATTTCCATATTTTGTTTTGGCCCATCTTTGAAATGGAAGAATTAAAGTATTTCAAAAAATAGTCATGTATGAATTTTTTTTATATAATGATTATCATATTTTTAAGTAATGATTTATGTGAAGAAATTAACAGATATATTTTATTAGTACGCTCTATCTTTAATTAAATTATCAAAAAAACAAAAATAATTCGCCGACAAAAGAAGCTAAGCAGCCAAACAAATATTAAGAAGGAAAAAAATTCAAGAGAAATGGCTTTACTAAAAGGTGAATTCCACTTGTGATTTGAGGAAGAGGATTCAGTTTCCTTTTTTCAATTTGGGAAATTTAGCCTATATTTCATCTTAGCTATAGACTTTGTGGGATGCTAACTAATACTAGAATTTGTTTTTTACATGTATTTGTTGCTTAAGTAAGGAAAATAAAACTGGATTTTGCTCTTGCATTATACACCATATTTAATTACTTATTATCCAAAAGAAATTGAACATGTACTACTCAGTTAGGCCCAATACAAGAATGTATCAAACATTACTATGCCACATCCTGAAATAAGGGCCCAAATTTATCCACCATATACGTTTCTAAAAAAACCACACATAGTTTTAGAAGTGTACTTTGAAGCAGATAAAAGAATTGTGTTTTTATTCGGAAGTATATCTGCGAAAGACATAAAAATTGTATTTTTTTTTCTTTGATGTATATTTTCAAATAAACTTTGGTGGTACAAAAAGATAGGCCCTTGAAATAATGTGCTGCTTGGTGTGGCCCATGTCGCTGGATTTTGTTTCCTACAATTCAAACTTTAAAGTTTTTGACTAAAATGACTTTTTTTTTGGGTCAAAAACCAAAATGACTTGTAGGAACAAAAATTGAACTTGATAGTTCACAAATCTAATACTTTACATTAAATTTTCAGTCAAACAAAATATTTATCCATTAAATTTTGAAAATCTCTTCTAATCTATTTTCATTTTCAATGTCACATAATTTAATTTACATAAGATTATCGCCATTCTACTTCTATTGTTGCATATTATAACTTGAATTTAGTTTTTTT
>JBBPBP010000002.1:3729616-3753937 GCA_037974735.1 Cicer chorassanicum
AAATTTCATACTCATAATTCATATACACCTATTTTATTTTATAATATTAAATATTTGATCTCTTACCTTTTAGAGTGCTAGAATAATTCTATTAAATTGGATGGTAATGATTTATTTGAAGACATTTTATAACATCTGACAAGCCACACCTCAAATATGGTGAGTCAACATACTCAAAATTAAAAGCTAGAAATAATAAGATGATTGTATGTATATTAAAATTTTCTAGTCTATGAGTTATCAGCTCATCGACAAAAAAAGAATTTGGACTAGTAATCTTAAGAAATAGAATTAAAAAAATATTATAATTTTCCATTTCCAAGTAAAAGAGCTCATCGTCTTTCACAAACGAGATGAGAGTTTACAACTTACAAAGTTACAAATACATGAAGTCCTAGAATTGCAATAAATGAGGACACACAATATTAGAGTCTAGTTTGCACCAAAATTACAATATAGACCAACACATTTACTATAATGGAACGGTTAATTATCTTCTAAGTTCCATATGAAGGTAGAGAGGTATCAAAATTGTTGTCAACAAGTACTTAAGGGATTGTTTCAGTGGAATAGCTCAAGTGGAAACTTAACTCTGGCTAAAAATGCTTAAAAAATTTGACATTGAATACTTACATTCTAACCTTTTCCATCTTGTATACAACATTACGTGCATGTCTACTGCTGCAGTATACTGCTTGTCATGGAACACACGCTTCAAAACAAGGCGTGTCATTCTTCTTCAAAATCCAAGAGGAAATCAGTCAGGTTCTCAGAATCACCTACAGCCTCCTCCAGTGACATAGGACCCTCTTTCTTTGGTTTTGGCTGCATTTTTAAGGAAAGGTACACATTGTTACCGATGAAGTAAGAAACATGTGAAATACAGTGTAACAATGTTTTATAAATATATTACTTCCCTTACATCCCTTTTAAACGTCGGTTAAGGTTATTTTACACAAATCAAATAAATCATTAACTTATGTTCTTTTTTATGAAATTAATTGTCTTTTCCTGTGATACCATTGACTATTTACTCTCTCTGCATTAATAGTTAAGGAGATATTTGACAAAATAATAATTAATACTACATCGAACTTTGAAAATGACAAATAAATAGAAACAAAATTCTTCTGAAAAATCGATAGGTAAAAATGACTGGAGTATTCAATTTCATAGTCCTGGTAGAAGATATCACTAAGCCTTCAAAAAGACAACCATAGTAAACCCAGCTTGATTTAAAGGTATTGAACACCGCTAAACAGATCACACCAGCAGGGACAAAACAAAACTATAAGAAAATATTTGATTTACAATACCTTTGATTTTGATTTGCGAAGCTGGGGAGTAGTTTTCAAAACACTCCAATTACGATTAATCTTTTCTTCGTCTTCCTCTTCATCTGCCTCTACCTCTTCCTCTTCCTCTTCTACTACCTCTTCAACATCGATATCACTATCTTCTTCATCCTGGTTAATAAAATGAGAAATGAAGGATTAAATGTTACTCACAAATTCACAATCAATCATTTAGGAATGGAACTCAATAGACAACCACATGCCAAGTCTAGTATTGATAAGTTATAAGAGTAAAAAATGGCAAATCGAAGCTCACATCATTTTCGCCAATATCGACTGCTTTAGCCATAGCTTCATCGATGTCTGTCACCTGCCATATTGCAAATAATAAGGGGTATCAAACTATAACAGCATGAAAGAAAATCATCAGTCAAGTGATCATGCTATGTAATAATTCCACAAAAATTCTGTTGTCGACGAATTATAAAATTGAACAATAGATCTGTTCAAAAAAGCAATTTCCAACATGCAAGTCGTCTGTGTGCAAAATAATTCATTTATTCCATACCTTCACTATTAGTATTATGAAATTCATACTTATTACTTCCTTACCTCTACTTGTTCAGTCTTTTGCTTTTCCAGAATCTTTTCTAGCTCCTCCCTTGAAATGATTTTTCCATGCTGATCATATATAATAGAAAAGAAATTTAATACTACCGACATGACTAAATAACCGCATATTTCATAAAAAAATTGGACTGTGTATCATGTCTCAAAACTGAGAATTTCAACAAACAAAAGAAAAGCAAATAAAAAATCAAATATTTGAAGAAAATCACTGTAACTATAGCACTACACTGAAGATAAATGTAAAACAAAAAAAATTATAATAGCAAGCCATGTGCTCGCTGGTTTATCCTTATCAACGCAACAAGCTGCAGTCGATAATTTGAAAAGATTCGAATGCAAATAAATTTAACAGCTACTATTCAATCTCTATTTATGAAGCAAAAAGGAGAATTGTCTATCATTTTTTTGAGTTAGTGAGAAAAGGCCAGAGAAGAAATCTTAGATGTTCGAACTTAGAACTATATGATATCATAATAATTTAATTTGGAGGTGAGTAAAAGTAAAAGTAAATGTCAATGAAATGACCACACAAAAACTTATATTTTGGTCACAGGATAGCTCATAGATATACTTAATTATTCAAGCACATCATTCATAGAGTGATATATTTATCTAAAAAATCTTTAGAACACTCCATCCTGAAGATATGTAACATATTTATCTAAAGATCTTAAATATAACAATTTACTCCCTTTAGCAATCAAAATTTTCAGAAAAACGACAAATGATATGAAACAAATAAGACGAGCTCTGAGAAAATAACCTCCTTCAGAAAAGGCAGCATATTTGGTGTTGGTTCATGAAAATCTGGCCCCCTGTAGTCAATCACTTCATCTGGATCTTGAATATAGTTCACAGTTGGGTAAACTGGATCTCCACCCCATACTGCAGAAAGAAAGGAAATTTCTCAATTTGAACAGTAGATGTCTATGCATAAAGTATGAAGTTATCAGTGCAAATAGTGAGTGGTTTAACAATGATTTTTTTTTTAGACATTAGTGGTTTAACAATGATACTTAGAGGTAAAAGTAGATGAAATTTAATGAAGTATGAAGATAGAACATTAGTCTGAAATTTCCAGGACATAACGAAATATAAGAATCTGAAGATTTGTGCTAGTTTATTAGTAATTAGAGTTTAGCGGTTCTTTGGAAAACAATGCTAATTACAGTTTAATAATCATTGAATTGTAAAAAGTAAGATGAACAGCTAGATAACAATAAAAGATGTGTCATATAAATATTAATTTTTAAAGTCAATACTTTGCTTTATCTGATCCTCTCTCATTCGCATTGCTAAAGGATCCCTCTGAATGCGAATATCAGTCCCCATCATTATGCGATACTCTCGATCAGTTTGGTAAGAAAACATTTCAATTAGTTGAGTAGTTTCATCTTCTCCAGTCTCTTCGAAATGCTTCTGAATAGCTTCACGAGATGTGTCTCTCTTCCATGCCTTTACCCATTCTGAATAGTATGCAAGTGGACCAATCCTTTCCAGTTTCTCTTGCTCAGCCTGAAGCCTGCAAAAATCGGGAATTTTTTTTTGTAGATTCTATTATGTGAAGCAAAATGTTATGGGCAACTTTTACAATCAACATTTTCCAAATAAATTTTTTAGGGAACTCCCCTTATAACAAGTTCTCATGGCATTTTGTGGTAAAATTTAGCAGGTAACTCCCCCTTAATTCATGATGTTAATCACATCAATAATCTTAGAATTGAAGGTCATTCGGATACATTTACTTAGCCTTTCAAGAATTTATTCATTACACCACTTCATTTCTATGCTTATCAGAACTAAGTTGTGAGCATAATAGTCGGCAATACCTTTCCTCCTTATAAAGATGGCGCCTGGCTCGGTAAAGAGCAGTTTCTGTTAATGTGGGTTGTTCACCATATAGCTTTACTTGTCCAGTTTCTGCCATGGCTTTCAAGAAAACCTGAAAAAATAATAGATTAAAAATTATAAAGAAAGGACTTATGAATTGGCCAAATGACCCTTTAATTGATGCATAATTTTGTAAGAGTAAACTAACTCGTACAATCATAAAGCACAAAACTGAGGAATGCACACACCGTAATTACAACATCAAAAAAAAAATCCATGATTTATTTGACGCGCACTAACCGTTTCAACGTCGGGCCTCCTTCTTTGCCATCTAGACCATTGTTCTTTCTCTGGCTTTCTCCAATTCCACCACATTTCATCACTCGTAAGCGTCCCCTCTATCGGCTTTTTAATTTTCGGATCAACAAATGGATGAGGAACTCCAAGTTTCTTATCGAGTTTGTACCCAATCTCTTCTTCTTTCTCATCAAACTCAGACTGATAAACAACATAATCCGACGAAAACTCCTCGGAATCTTCCTGAGGTTCAACCATAACCTCAGGAAGACCAGGGTCACTCAATTCAACATCAGCCTCAGCTAAAGAACCAGAATCAGAACCAGAACCAGAACCAGATGTTCTATAACTCTTCCTCCTACTTCCAGGGTTAATACCATACGATGGAGACCCTAACGATTCTCCGGTCGGAACAGGTGCCCTAGCAGACCTAACTTGTTCAACAGTTCCTTCAGGCCAAAACTCCACTTCAGGAATACTTGCTCTAGCACCAGAAGCAGGTTCAAGTTGACCAGAGGTTGAATCCATGTAACTATAATAAGGTGCACGTTCAACTGTGACATAATCAATTTGTTCATCTTTTTTTTCTTCATCTTTGTTTACTTCATCTTTCTTTTCACACCTTATGCAACTATATGAAGGAAACTTCTTTCTTGATTTGTTGAAAACAACTCTACATTGTAAATTGCCAACACCTACTAGGTATGATGATGTCTAAGGGGTAGCAAGCAATTTAAACTATAAATTAGTTACATAATATTAAATTACATATACTATATAAACATAAATAAATTTTAAATGAAAATAAGAGATAAAATGTGTAATTTTAGAGTTTATTCAGTTAAAAAGTTGATAATTGGAAAAGTGAAGGTAAAGAATTGAACTTTGGAAGAGGCTAACCTGGAAATGGTTGAAGGACAAGTTGGGCACAAGATTAATGGAAGCCATAATAGAGAAAAGCAAAATCCTAATATGGATTTTGAAGAAGTGGGGATGACAAAATTCAAACGTCGTCGTATATGAGAGAGAGAGAGAGAGAGAGAGAGAGAGAGAGAGAGAGTGAGTGACCGTACCGGAGAGTGAAAAGCTCACTCAACTGATCTGTGCTAGTGTGCTACTGCCACCACCACCCTTATCATTTTCAGTTTTTCTCTGTTTCTTTTTTTATCATTTTTTTTTCTTCTAAAAATGCTTATTTTCCTTCTTTACAATTAATTTTTTTAAAAAAAAAATTCAAAATGCTATATTTTCAATTTCTCAACTATTTAATCAATTAGTTTTATGGTTCGTGATTTTGTCTATCTCTATATAAACACACATTTAATTATTGTTTCAAAATATGGTTTCTCCTGTTATTTCTCATAACCTAAATTATTAATTAGTAACCATTAAAGGGAGTTTTTTTTTTTATATATATAAATATCAAAAGGAAGAATATTATACGGGTAAAATTAAGACTTGGAAATGTAGGATATGGAAGCATTGTTTACTTATTTTTATCATCTAATTAAATAGAGGATTGTCATATGATACTATTTGAAGAGGTTACAAACTAAACACAACTTTTTAATTGGTGTAATGTGCAAAGAAATGACATTCATATACAAATTTACATTTGGATAATTTCAAAGCCAATTTGTATGGAAGGTCTCAAGATTATACACGAAAGGTATTATTCGTGATAACAAAAGAAACTTTTTTATAAGGTTATATAGAGATATTTATCATAAAATTATTTTTATTGTTGAGATATAGGCTCGACGTCATTATATTAGCGTCACTTTGAATACGAATATTAAAAATATATTATTTGAATATGATCTGAAATCCTGATCAGATTGAAGTATTACTTTTTGCCATATTTTTTTGTAAGTCGATGATCACAGTGCAAATTTTCTTACTAAAGAAGGCTTGTTTGCCTCTCTATATTTATGTTTGTTGATGAAATTTCACTATCTTTCATATCTTGTTAAAAACTAATTGCAAGAGATTGAATTCCCCTCATTCTAGTTAATAATTCTAGATGGAAGTGGAATCTTCTCATGATATGTCAACATGTATTCATCCATTTCAAATACAACTTTACAACTTACATTAAAAATATGAATTTTTAATTTAATTTATATGTTTAAAAAAGTTTTATACAAATATTTAATCATAACCTATCACATTATATTTATATATAATGCTGACATAATATTGATATATAACGTGTGTAAAATTGTTTTACAATGAAAGTAAATAACAATTAAATCCTAAAAACATTTGAATGAAATGTGTTTTGTATTTATTATTTCCAATACACTAAAATTTTGAATGTTACATGCACATACCGTTTTTGTCCTTATTTAAGCTATTAGGCCCTAGCGTCGCCACTTGTGAATGTGTGGAACATCGTCACGTTCACATTCACTACCACCTTTCTCTTTCTCTTCCTCTTCCTTCTCTTTCCTCGTCTCCTACAATCTCCCGTGTCTCAATTTGATCAATGTTCGAACACATAATCTACAATTACAATAAAATAATTATATTTATTTATTTATATAATGGCATTCATGAAGCTAGGATCAAAGCCCGAAGCTTTTCGTCGTGAAGGCCAAACATGGTCAACACTCATTTCTCTATACCAATATGGATCCTTATCTTACATATAATATGACATTAACCTTGTGCTTTTGTGTGTGTTAAATATCAACATGCAACCTTTAATTCATTTTATCTTTTTGGATTATGGGGGTAGCTTTTATATTATATCTCCCTTAATTGTTGGATAATTGATCAAAATATTGTTTTACTTTTTAGGGTTTGTACCACAGGATTGCCAAGTGATGTTACCATTGAAGTTGGCGAAATTTCATTTCTCCTCCACAAGGTGTTTTTATTATTTAACTTTAAAACTTTTTGTATACATTTTTTAGAAATGTTAGTAACATATTAAATCCTATGGGTCACGTTACCAAAAGAAAAATGGTCTAAAATGTGCGTCATTTTATGTTCTAACAACTTTTTTTATTCTGCGTGAAAAATTGAAAGTGAGAATTAATATTGGAGAGAAGAAGTACTATCGAATACATTATTTCTAACACACTATCTCCTCTTAGTTAAAATGTATATGAGTTCCTCCAATTACATGCGGGATCCAATAATTTAGTGAGTGTGTTTTTAAAATAGTGGGACTCAACTGAATTGCAAACAATACAAGAGAATATGCTGAGAAAAGTGTGTTAAAGAGTCTATTCTAGCATTTTTCTTTTATTTTTTGTCTTTGTCGATCCATGTCATGTTATTAAATTAAAGTATACAATTCATAGTGGTCCTTAGTGTTTTTCTACATTTGTGATTTTGATGCAGTTTCCATTGCTTTCTAGAAGTGGACTATTAAAGAAACTAATTGCTGAGTCCACAAATGAGGATGGATCAAGTTGTGTTTTGCAACTTCATGATATTCCTGGTGGAGCTAAAACATTTGAGCTTGTTACAAAGTTTTGCTATGGTGTGAAACTAGAAATCACAGCATTAAATGTGGTTAGTCTAAGATGTGCAGCAGAGTATCTCCAAATGACTGAAAATTATGGTGAAGACAATCTTATTGGGTACACAGAATCTTTTCTCAATGAAGTTTTTAGCAGTTGGCCAGATTCAATTAAAGCTCTCGAAACGTGCGAGGAAGTGCAATCCTTTGCAGAAGATCTCCACATTGTTTCAAGGTGCATTGATTCCTTGGCTTTGAAGGCTTGTTCAGATCCAGATTTGTTCAATTGGCCGGTGGCTGGCCACCGTAATTGCACAAAAAATCAAGAAGATCATGAGTTGTGGAATGGAATTTCTTGTAATAGTAAACCACAACATGTGGGTGATAATTGGTGGTATTATGATGTGTCTTTGTTGAGCCTACCGCTATATAAACGATTGATTTTAGCTATTGAATCAAAAGGAATGAAATCTGAGAGTGTTGTTGCATCTCTTATATATTATCTTAAGAGGTTTCTTCCCTTGATGAACAGGCAATCAAGTTTTAAAGATACAAATTATACAACAATTCTTACAACTTCTGAAGCTGATCAAAGGGCTTTACTAGAAGAAATTGTGGAGTTGATTCCTAATAAGAGAGGGGTAACATCCTCTAAGCATCTTCTTCGGCTGCTCCGCACTGCGATGATATTACACGCAAGTCCATCATGCAAAGAAAATTTAGAGAAAAGGGTAGGATCTCAACTAGACCAGGCTTCGCTTGTGGATCTTCTCATTCCAAATATGGGATACTCGGTCGAGACACTTTACGATATAGATTGTATTCAGAGGATTCTTGACCATTTTATGTCTATTTACCAGCCTGCATCGTTAGCGACTTCTCCATGCATAACTGAAGTAGGGACATTAATAGCTGGTGCTGATACATTGACACCTATGACAATGGTCGCTAACTTGGTTGATGGATATCTCGACGAAGTTGCTTCAGATGCTAATCTAAACTTATCTAAGTTTCAAGCACTTGCTGTGGCAATTCCAGATTATGCCAGACCCTTTGATGATGGTATATACCATGCAATAGATGTATACCTTAAGGTTAGATAATTTGTTATAGCCTTTTTTTTTTACAATTACCTTTTTTTATATTACCCTTTTTTATGCTTCCATTTCGCAATATGTTTTGGCAATAATGATATAAAATTTATGAAAAACTAAGATTGTAGAGGCAATAAAGAGATTTGTGAAGATCTCAATGATGATGAATTATAATATACAAATTAGTGACACAGAGCACATACACCAGACACAAGACTAACATTGATACATAGATACCGATAATAATTTGAGAAAGTGATAGATATTGAATGTAACCACATATGTTGGATGTTTGACACACCTTCAATTTGAAGTGTCAGTTCTACATTGATTAGAATTAATGATAAGACAACTTGCATGCACTTTCTTATATCTTGAATGCCATGTTTCCCACTAAAAATATATCAAAATTGTTTCAAAGGTGGGTCTTGTAACTAACTGTCTATTTATGTTTGCTTAGTGTTGAAAATAGTCTCTTTGTGTGAGAAATATTTATAAGCAATGTACCTAAGTTTAATCCTTATTTATTGCTACATTGAAAGAAAGAAAAAAGATGTAATAAGCATACAAGAAAGACAGAAAGTAAGAAGTGTATTTGGTGAATGAACCTCTCACAAAGTTATTACCATGATCTCACAATCATATGCTAGTTCGCCTTTATTATTGTTTTCTTTTGTGCATAATTGTTTCAAATTGTGACAAAATTTCAGGCACATACATGGCTTACAGATTCTGAACGGGAGCAACTATGCCGGCTGATGAACTGCCAAAAGCTCTCATTGGAAGCAAGCACTCATGCAGCACAAAATGAAAGATTACCTCTGAGAGTAATTGTTCAAGTCCTGTTTTTCGAACAGCTTCGACTCCGTACATCAATATCTAGTTGGTTCTTTGTTTCTGAAAATCTTGAGAATTCACAAAACCTTAGTGGAAATCTTGGCCTCCACAAGAGTTGTCAAATGAACTCTGAAGAGAGAACAGAAAATGTGAGGGAACGTCTTTTGGAGCTGGAGAAAGAGTGTTCGTGCATTCGAAAAGAACTGCAGAAGCTAACGAAAACAAAGAAAGGTTGGAGCATTTTTCCAAAAAGGTTTGGATTTAGAAAAAGATCAGAGTGTAGTAACAGTCCTAAAGAATCAAATAATTGTGATATAAATACATCATCCAATATGAATGAAAATCCAAATCATGAAAGTAGTAGTTGAGGGGGTTTATTAAAACTTCTTAGCTTAAGTAAGTGGCGATATATTGTTTTCTTCTACGACACATTATATGGAATTGTAACTCACTTGAATTGTTAGTAGAATAATGTATCAGTACAAAACAAAAATTAGATTCATTTTTCACATTAGTTTGTGTCTGATAGAAGAATTTGAGACCACCACTTCTTATATTGCAAATGTGAACAAAAACATAGTCTCAGCATTTAGTTGTTTTCATTCTCTAATTACATTAGTGGTAAAAATATTGTATACAATCATCGTCTTGGATCATTGTTAGTGTTGAAGCTTTGTGGTTGGCCATGATGCACTTTTTAGAACAAAATATACAACTAGTAGAAGCTGAGTGTTATATTGATTAGGTAGATGTTGCAGACATTGTAATTCTAACATATGTGAATTCATACATCCATGGTGGAAAAGCATTAATTAATTAATAAGTTTGTTTATTAAATTTTCATCGATTTAATATTTACGAAAGAAGATATAAATACAAAAATTTACATGATACTATCATATGAAAAATTAACATAAAATAATAGTTTTTTTAAAAAAAAAGTACTCTGCATATCCTTTAAAAGAACTTGCGACAAAATGTAAGAAATTAACAAGTAAAATGAGGATAAATCTCATACACAATTTGAATATAAATCATTATATGAGTTAACCAAGTTTGAATTTTATCATTCAAAATCATCCCAATCCCCTTTAGATTTTATTATAGCGCCCTGAAACAAACAAACAAAAATTAATATATTCATATTTGAATTGTTATGTTTTGTTTTTTTCTTTGGAAAACCTTTCAAGTTTAAAATACTCCATCTTATTTGATTGTGTTTTACATTTTAGTTTTTGAAAACTATTTTATAAATAAATTTTAGAAAACTGTTTTTAAAAAGAAAATTTTTAAAAAATCTGTTTGGCAACTCTAATTTTTTAAAATAGTTTTTGACCAAAAAATTTAAAAAACTGAAAAATGAAAAGTAAAACACCATTTATCTGTTTTACTTTTTTAATTTTAAAAACTATAATATTAAAAATAGTTTTACAGAACAGTTTTTAAAAACAAGTAATCCAAATAAGTTTTTTAGTTTTTAAATTTTAATACTAAAATAGAGTTTTTGGATGTGAATTAAACAAATTTTGTCCTCATCCCCACCGGCACCCCATCAATATAAAAATAATCAAAATTATATTCCTATCAATTAAATGGAGAGTAAAAAATATTTAAAATTCAATCATAAAACATATGTAATAAAAGAAAAAAAATATTATATATATATATTGTTTGAAATGACAAATAAAGATATGTATATACATTTATATATATGATCCTCGCCAAACTATTTAGGAGGGACTTTTTTCACAATCTTCATCTCTACTGGATAAAAGTTGCCATTAACTACACAACTATTTTCAAATTTAAAATTATAAAACATGGATATCAAAATTAAAATTTATATAAATTTAGACAACATAGCTATAATAAAATTGAAACAAACAAATTAAATTTAATAAATATTATACAATTAAATATATACACAAAGAAACATTATAGAAAAATTGATAGACTAACACATTTGTCCAACTATTATTTATTTATTTGTGAAAGTCCAATTATTATTATTATTATTATTATTATTATTATTATTATTATTATTATCATTATTATTATTATTAATAAAAAAGCAGCATGAATTTTAAAACTTTTAATTCAAAGTTAATTCCATTTCATTTTCTTATAAAAAAAATATTAAAATTCTATTTGGTTTGATGAATATCAATATTTTTGGTACCTTCCACTTTCGAAGTATTATCGAGTTTTTTATCATCTTTTTTGGATGAATATTCAAAGTATTGAGTTACATGGTGATGAGATTGAGGAGGGGGCACAAACTCGATATCTTCATCTTCGTATTCTTTTTATGCATTCTTTCAATAATTCATATTTGTGTTGCTTTCTTCAACCACCACCACCACGATCCAACAACAACATTTCTTCATCTCTTCACCCATTGGAACAATATCTCCATCATTAGGGTTACCTTCCTTCAGATGCTTCCTTCCACATGCTAATCAATTCAGGAGGGTTCTGCAATGGTTTTTGCCCCAATTCGCTTAACCATTGTGGGGTTGGTTAATTTCTCTTTCCCTCTATGCAAGTTTCATTCTTTTTCAAAACCCCATTTTCCCCAACTCGTTGAAACTGTAATTTTGGATTTTGTATAGGTTTTCTGAGGAAGGAAACTGTTGTAGACTATATTGTGTGTTATTGTTGTTGTTCTTTGTTTTTTCATTTTTGATTTTGAAGATGAAGAGATTGAAAAATGAATCTTCCAATTCTAAAAAGTTTAGACTATCTCATTTTTTGTTTGGTGTTGGGGTTTTGTACTTGCTTTTTATATCATGTAATTTTTCAAAGTTTCTGAAAATTGTATCAACGTTAAGTGGTGATGAAAGTTACAATGGATTAGACGGGGTAGCTATTAGGGAATCTTCTGAAGATTCAGATTTGAGCAAACCCTTTGTTAGTTCTGTTTATAAAGATGCATTTCATAGGAGATTGGAGAATAATAGGGACAAAGATGCTCCCTTGATGCCAAACAAGGAACCAATGAAGGAGGAGGATCGTGGCCGTGAATCTACCAAGCGTATTCCTCAGGGATATGGTAGGCTTACTGGTGAAATCATGATGCAAATGAATAGGACAAGTGATTTGTCTGTGCTTGAGAGAATGGCAGATGAGGCATGGACATTAGGGTTGAAGGCTTGGGAAGAAATAGAAAAGGTTGATGAGAAGGAATTTGGAGAAACTTCGGTCATTGAAGGAAAGATTGAGTCTTGTCCTTCTTGGATATCGATGAATGGTGAAGAGTTGTTGAAAGGGGATGGCTTAATGTTTCTTCCTTGTGGACTTGCAGCAGGTTCTTCACTTACTGTGGTGGGGACACCCCATTATGCTCATAAGGAGTATTCTCCTCAGCTTGCGAAGTTGAGGAAGGGTGATGGATTGGTTTCGGTTTCGCAGTTCATGTTTGAATTACAAGGGCTGAAATCAGTGGAAGGGGAAGACCCTCCAAAGATTCTACACTTGAATCCTCGGCTAAAAGGGGATTGGAGCAAACGCCCCGTCATTGAGCATAATACGTGTTACCGAATGCACTGGGGAACAGCTCAAAGATGTGACGGTCGTCCATCTGAGGACGATGGCGGAATGCTTGGTATGATTTTATCACTGTTTTTTCATTTTCAAGTATGCTATTTTTTGGGGGGGAAAGGTGTTGAGGAATAGAGTTTTCACTGCGTTAATGTAAAACGGTAAGAAAACAGAAAAGTAAAAAGGTTTAATGATGATGGAATAAGAACAAAAAGGAAGAAAACGAAAAATGAGCACGAAAATAAGGAGTGCCTTATTGCTTACACGGTTGACAGAAGAGAAAATTGTCTGTTTATTGTTGTATGCTATTAATATGAACACAACAGAAGTAATCTTATAGATTATTTTGTTAATATATGGACTCGCACCTGATGTAATATTGTCGCAGAAATATATTTCAGAGTCATCAAGCTCCATTTCCTTGAAATAAATCCAATGGGTGTTAAGACTTTGTGACCATGTTTTGGCAGGCTCCGTATATCCATGCTTTAGCAGCCATGTATTATCTATTATGAGTTGGTAGAATCTTGAGAAAGTATATGACTAAATTGACAAGGATGATGAGTTAATGTAGCTCATCTAGTTTTCCAGTATGAATATTATCATAATTTGCTGTTAATGAATAAATAATAGTGCTGAAACGAGCAGACCAGACTGGTTATAATATAGAAGGATTATAATATCATATAGAATTGAGTTTTATCTTAAAAAATGACGACAAAGTACCGTAATCCTTTAACATATATTTTTGCATTATTTTTTAGATCATCTTCAAGTAATAAATAAATTATTAATAAACATTTTGATCATACTCTGCAGTTGATGGGTATAAACGGTGTGAAAAATGGATGCGGAATGACATTGCTGACTCAAAAGAGTCCAAAACAACATCATGGTTCAAGCGGTTTATAGGGCGTGAGCAGAAACCGGAAGTGACCTGGCCGTTTCCTTTCACAGAGGGTAGAATGTTTGTCCTTACACTTCGTGCTGGTGTTGATGGATACCATATTAATGTTGGCGGTCGCCATATGACTTCATTTCCATACCGGACTGTAAGTTAATTGAGATATGACACATCTTTTCATCTTATGCTCATACTAAATAATTGAAGGAGTGAAATTGTGTAGTTTGCTTATTCACGACAATCATTTCTCATGGGGATAGGTTTCCTAATATTGTTACTTTTATTTTACCATATTAGACTTTATTGAAAGAAATTTGTGCTGATGAACCGCACACTTGATCTCATATTTATAACTTGATTGTAATCAATCAATGGAGTAATCAAGAGGGATAATTTGGAGTTAATTAGGAACTAAGTTATAGCCTAATTATCAATACCTAATGAGTAGTCTTTTCCCCAGTTAATCAACACAATACACAGTTGATATATTTTAACATAGATTCTAATATTTAATATTCTAACAGACTTCAAAACTTATTTCTTATGTGTTGGTGAGTTCCTCTTGCATTTTTATTGGGTTTTATAGAGGGAGAGTTTTAGCATACAGTGCTCTACCCTCATAGCCCCATTTTATAATAATTAATAATGACAGCAATATCTCCTGTACCACATTCCGAGGGCCACATTTAGCTTAAACTTGAAGAATAATTGGATTTAATTTCCATTATAATATCAATGCTGCTGGGATTACATTACATTTTTTCCAGCTGATTTTTCTTTTCCACTTTATCAGGGTTTTACACTTGAAGATGCTACAGGGCTGGCAGTTAAAGGAGACCTTGATGTTCATTCAGTTTTTGCTACCTCTCTCCCTACTTCACACCCAAGTTTCTCACCACAACGAGTACTGGAAATGTCAGAGTCATGGAAAGCCAGTGCTCTACCCAAACACACTATTAGACTTTTTATTGGAGTTCTTTCTGCTTCAAATCACTTTGCAGAACGAATGGCAGTTCGGAAAACATGGATGCAAGCAGCTGCAATCAAATCCTCAGATGTAGTAGTACGATTCTTTGTTGCATTGGTAAGGTTGCTGCCTTTATTTTTTATCTGCCATAGAAACATATTAGTCAGTCTAGTCTAGAGAAACATGGCCGTTATTTTAGTCTGGTTTGAAGAGATGCGAACAGCTGTAATAATTTCACGGAGAAGAGAAACGCAACCTTCCTGGAGCTGTATTGTGGAAGTTTTGGGGTAAAACTGGGTTGAAATCCCAAAAGGACATTGTCAAAATTTTGTTTGAGCTTTAAGTGTGGCTTTTGTGATTCTTAATTTGATGATAAAGAAGCTACTGCAAATATAATTTTCAAATTTTGAGTTGGTGGTTATTTCAATTAGCAGATTCTTAAGGTTTTGAGAGATAGGATTGGTTTCATTAACAGGATAGATGTGAGATCGTGAAATAGAGAAGCTGGTGAGATGAGACTAAAAAGAACTTCAGCTTTTGATAAATTTCATGCAATAACAAAGCGTGTAAATGATGATTCATTGGTTTCGTAGCTATGATTTATCACCAATGTTTGTTCAAATAAAATAGTTTGTGTTTAAAATTTTAAATGTCTATGTCAAATTTAATGCAATTCGTGAAGAAAAAATGTTCTCAATTGTTACACGACCAAACTATGATTGTGTCTTTTTTTTCACTATTATTATTTTTATCCTATGGTATGTATGCCTGATTTGTCTGCATTCTGTCTATTTTAAACATCAATAACGAAGAATCCAAGGATGGAAGTAAATGCAGTGCTGAGGAAGGAGGCTGCTTACTTTGGTGATATTGTCATTTTGCCCTTTATGGACCGCTATGAGCTTGTTGTGCTTAAAACCACTGCTATCTGTGAGTTTGGGGTAAGTTCATTTTTAAACTCAGTTAATTTTTTTTGTTTCTTCTATTTTTCATACAGATATTGGGGATAGGTGACTTGCATATGTCCAGCTAATGTCTGCCAACCCACTCAGAAGGTTCGACTCCTGTGGCTCTAAGCCAATAATTTTCTTTCATGCAGATTCAGAATGTGAGTGCTGCATATATCATGAAATGTGACGATGACACTTTTGTAAGAGTGGATACTGTCCTGAAGGAAATTGAAGCTGTACCCCAGGAAAAGTCCCTTTATATGGGTAATCTCAATCTCTTGCACCGGCCTCTGAGAAATGGCAAATGGGCAGTTACTTATGAGGTAGTTTAATTGTTGCATTTAATTGAAATAGTATGTAATGCTTGAGTGTGTTTTATGTTTGATTATTGAAATGATTACTTTTACGCGTTTCCCAACAAACCGTTGTATGCAGGTAAAAGGATTTTCTCCCCAAGTTAGGGTGTTAAGCAAGCATAATAAAAATTGAAGGGCTTATTATGCATTGCATTGATATCTATGAACAAGCTCTATTTTAGGCTTAAACTTGTAGCAAGCATAGGGCAGTTTAATGCAAAAAACTTTTTAGGAGTAATATTTCACAAAACACGCAACAAGAACAGCGACAATAATAAAAGTATTTCCCCTCTCAACGGAGTTAGTAGATCCAACGACATCCCAAGTAGGAAACTCGGTTGGTGAGGGACACCAAAAGAGTGCTAACTAGGAGGTCTGGGTTTCCTATCCTAGAAACTAACATTTGTCTATCAAAATATAAATATAGATCAAACGGCGTCTATATTGCTTATAAAAAAGACATCTAAAGATAGACAATTTAACTTCAAATCTCATTTAATAGTTTGACCGGTAGTTTTTCTTGGTCTTAAATGTGTATATGTCTGTATCTATATCCCCTTTCTGTTACGAATTATGTTAATCGGTGCAGGAATGGCCAGAAGCAGTATATCCTCCTTACGCCAATGGTCCTGCATACATAATTTCCAGAGATATTGTCACTTTCATCATATCGCAACACAAGGATAGGAAGCTGAGGGTTAGTTTTTTTAACATATTCTACAGTTAGTTTCATTTCCAGTTTGTGTTATTATATATACATATTGATTGGTGAAACATTTGTTTCTGGTGGCAGCTCTTTAAAATGGAGGATGTAAGCATGGGAATGTGGGTTGAGCGATTCAACCATACAGTGAGCGCCGTGCGGTACTCGCACAACTGGAAATTTTGTCAGTATGGATGCATGGACGGCTACTTCACTGCACATTACCAATCGCCAAGGCAGATGGTTTGTCTATGGGACAAATTGTCGAGGGGTCGAGCGCGCTGCTGCAACTTCAGATAATAACAATCTGAAACTCTAGGGCCACTTTGATTTACCATTGTCTTGAATTGTTGTGCTCATCTTAGTTCGCATAGGTTAACACTGATGACAAATTGTATTACACATTCAATTTGAATGAAATAGAATTTAGCAGAGGTTTAATCTACATATCAACTGAAACAGCAAGTTTTTCAGTTATGCAATTGCATTATTTCACTATTGATACTTAAAATTGCAAAATGAAAATCAAATTCATCCATTTGTTAGTATTTTGTTGAGATTATAATAATATTAAGTTGGTAATGTTCATGTGCATTTAAAATCCAGCTAGTAATGTTAGAGATACATAAACTAAATATGAGATCCAAATAGAGGGATAAACTTGTCAACGTTGTACAATTTTAAGGTTCATTTGAGAATATTGATAATTTAGGAAACTATGTTTGATTTATTTATTCTTACACTGTGAGTAGACTAGGAATGAAGGCGCATATTTTTGCGGGATCAGGGACAGCAAAATCTGTTATGTTGCTATACCTAAATTTGAAAAAAATTTGACCCTGTACCCCCACATTTATACTTGTACCTCCCAAAACGCTGTGAAAAGACCATAATACTCTTGTATATAGTAAAAGCTACAGTAATTTTTCATTTCCTCACTTTCACATTTCCGGTACAGAAGAAGTAAGTCAAAATTTCCATTTTATCGGAAAACTTTTTTCAAGAATTTCGGTACAGAGCATCACTCTGGAACACTTGAAAAAAAAATTCCGGTACAGAGCATATTACCGAAAATGTTTAAAAAAGTGTTCCGGAAGTTTCCGGAAATCATTTTTTAAGTTCTCCGGAAATGTTGTACTACCGGAATTGTTAAAAAAAGTGTTCCGGAAGTTACCAGAATTGTTTTTTTAAGTTCTCCGGAAAGTATTCAATGCCGGAAACCTTGTCTGTGACGTTTCCAGAAACCTTCACAAACAAGTTTTCCGGTAATTTGGTTTTTTTTTTTAAAATTAATTTTTTTTATTTATTTTTTTCATTATGTTGTTAGTATTTATTTAATTTATCTGATTTTGTTTTTTTGTTTTGTTTTTTTTTAGTGGGTAGGGCTAGAGGTGAAGATGGTAAAGTGATTGCAAGAGCGCATGATTTTGAAGGTTCATCATCTATGTACGTTGGTCCTGATAGAGTTCGTCCGACTGCCTCGCGTAGAAGGCGGCGATTTATGATTGAAGATGATAGTATGGAGGACCAGGCTGATATCTCTATTGCTGAGGAGGTTCAGGCAATACATGATGCGGTACCTCAGGAGCATCAGGTGCATGAGAATGTACCTATATAGGAGGAGGCTGAGGAGGAGGATGAGGAGGTACCTGTACAGGAGGAGGTACCTGTACTGGCCGATGCACCTGTGCAGAGGAGGAAGACACCTGTGCTGACTCGGTTTCCTGGAGGGCTGGATGATCTGTCGGTCCTTAGTCAATACTGGCATCATGTGTCGGCGAGACTCTGGTTTGGCGAAGTTAAATTAATTATTATTTATGTTATATAGTTAATTATTGATTATGTTATATATTTAAATAAATTTAAATTAATTATTATTTATGGTATATATTTAATTAAAGTTAAATTAGTATATATTTAATTAAATTTAAATTAATTATTATTTATGTTATATAGTAAATTAACATTAAATTAATAATTATTTATGTTATAAATTTAATTAAATTTAAAATAATTATTATTTATGTTATATAGTTAATTAACGTTAAATTAATAATTATATGGTATTAAGTTAAATTAATTATTATTTATAGTGTATTAAAGTTAATTATTATTTATATTATATATTTATGGTGCATTTTAATATTATATGCAGGAGCGGCCAATGTTAAAAATTGTTGCACATGGAAAAAAATTGCAACAATTTACTCCACCCGTTCTCCCGCGAAGTATAGAGATGTGGGTGAATGTATCTGGGTTGGACCACTCCAGTGGGGGAGTCTGAAGCTGATTGACAACAGCTTGATTTCTGCTTTTGTAGAAAGATGGCACCCAGAGACATCGTCATTTCACATGCCTTTTGGTGAAATGACGATAACTTTGGACGATGTTGCCAATTTGTTAGGCATTCCTATTCGGGGTGAGTTATACACTCCACCAGCTGACATAGATAGAGTATCGGCATGTAATCTTGTTGTTACTTTGTTAGGTGTGCCTCCTGAAGAGATATGGGAGGAAACTAAAAAATCCAGGGGTGCACACTATAGGCTAGATTGGCTGAAAGATGTGTTTAGAAGGCAATGTTAGGCCGAACGATTTGATTGTGCAACACGGGCATATTTGCTGAATCTGATAGGGAGTACTATCTTGGCAGTTAAGAGTCATACACTGGTCGATGCGAAGTACCTTCCTATGTTCAGATGGTCGATGCGAAGTACCTTCCTATGTTCAGAGATTTAGATGGTACCGGTAGATACGCTTGGGGTAGTGCTGCACTGGTAGTTCTGTATAAGTACCTCTCTGATGCTAGCTGTTACGACACGAAACAGTTAGGTGGATATATGTCTTTACTGCAGGTAATAAATAATTATGATTTATTTATATTTAATTTTATAATTAATTTATTACATAATTATTTATTTTTATGTTTATACTTAATTCATAATTATTTATTTGCAACAGTGTTGGATATACGAATATTTTCCAAATATTTGTAAAAGAGGTGATCAGGGTGCTAATGTTCAGTGCATTGCCCGAATGAATAGATGGAGCTATAAGCAAGGCAAGCACAAGACCCATGAGTATAGACGTATGATTGACGCACTGACACCTGCTGAAGTCATATGGAGACCATGGGAGAATCGTAGGGATGTGGTTTAGGGTTTAGGGTTTAGGATACATAAAAAAATTAGAGAAATTTATCGGCACCCAATTATTTCCATTAACAAAACCAATACATATGATACGATCATTTGTTGTCGATCCTGAATGTGAACCCCTCATAGGAAAGAAAGTCATTGAAAATGTCTGACCAAACGTGACAAGAATAATATTATATGTTGTCGCTATCACGTAACTCATATCAGGTATGGACAACCATTTATCTATGGGTTGAACACCCAAGCTTGATATCTTCAACGAATCTCTTAATTCTCTTATGCGTCCTGGGAACAGTCTATCATACGGAGTTACATGCGAACCAATCTCATGGTCCAAAGTATTACGGACCAAAGACCAAGACTCCTAACCGTATCCAAGCAATAATGCAATGGCGCGAAAACCACAATTTCCATCCGCTGCCACATCAAATATGTCATCAATGTATGGCAGAATAACTTCAGGAAATTGTTTCCACAACTTATACTTTGAGGATTGAGATGACTGAGAGTGTTGTCTCTTCTTTGATGACTGAGATTGGGAGGGTTGTCTCTTCTTTGATGACTGAGACGGTTGTGAACCAAGGTCTTCACAATATGTTGCATTAACATGCTCAAAGTAAGAAGGGTCTCGATATACATCATACTCATCTGACTTCTTACCCTTACTCTTCTTCACACGACATTTGGTTTTAACTTTTTCAGGTGGTGGACACATTGAACTTATAGTTGGAAAAGCAAGTTCACGCACCTTCCCCTTCAACACTCGTTTTCCAATCACATCAAGTGATCGAAACCGTTTCCACAAGGCATTCATCTCTGTAGACATATCTAATTTTGATCCATCTTCTGTGTCTTGGAGTTCGCATTCCATGCTTAATTTTCTCCATTGAATATCCACAGAATCCAGAGGAATTGGTTCACCCATCAATTTATATTTTGCCAACTCACAAGCACAAGGTAACCCGTATCTCCTTCTAAGAGAGCACCCACATACAGATGAATCAGTACCCACCCATTCAACTTTCTCGTATTCTACATCAATACGTCTTTGAGCTTCTCTAGAGACAAATGTATTCAATCTCTGATAAAATGGAATGTTGTGTTCATGATCTTCGTCATAGAAACTTTTCTGAAATGAGCCTCTGATTTTATTATGTTGCAATCTTATCATATTGTTCATAGCTTCCCTACATTTGCACATGGCACCCATGTTGTGTTCCAACATTAACTTTAGTTTCCTATGAGCTAACTCAACCCTATCATTACATGTAAATTGTCACAATTGAACATGCCAACTATATATAATATAATTACAAAATCAAATTTTTAGAGTCACATGACATACCTGTTTCTCGTTGTGTTCCCCATATGCATTACTCGATTTGTCCATGCTTCAACAAACCTTTCTTTATGAGGAGTCAGCCAAGTGTCTTTGACATAGTCAACAAACTCTTTATTGTCGACACATGATTGCTCAAATTTTTGCAAACGCATTATATACTATTTTTCATCACTGCAATACATAATGTCGTTCCACATATGCAATACCAGCTTTTGTCTATCTTTTAAGACATATTGACTGCATTTTGCTCCAACATTTTTGTCGATATGAAATCGACAAAGCAAATTAACAGCATGTGGAAATACAACACGAACTGCATACATCAATGCAAGATCTCTGTCTGTCACAATTACTTTAGGAAATTTGTTTTGTGTGACAAACAGTTCTTTTAGCCTCTCTAATGCCCAACAAAGGTTTTATTCCCGCTCACATTCCAAATAACCAAATCCAACTACAAATGTCATCTCTGTTGATGTCATACCAACAATTTCAAGTAATGGCATCCTGTATTTATTGATTTTGTAGGTACTGTCCATAATCAACACAATCGAAAACAAATTCAACAACTTCACTGAATCTGGATGCGCCCAAAAAATATCTCTCATAACATCTGAGTCTTCACGCTTTCTATTCCAACATACATATTTTGCATCCTCAATTAACTTGAATAAATGTTGCATCTCTGTTCTATTACCTCTCACGTGCAATCGAATCGTACTCCTCTGTTTATATACTTGTGAGATCTTAGTAACATTATTCTTATCTCGATCTTGCAATGATAGTAATATGTGTCTCGGTGCAACATTATATTTTGTTAACTCATTAACATGCTTTTTTTCTTCTTCATCTAAGCGTCCAACAAATGCATGCCCCTCCAAAGTATCAGGTAATTCATGGTTGTGAAGTCCACAAATTACTTTAATTGTCCATCCTGAACCATCTTTTAATGATTTTGATCTAAGCTTGAAAGGACAATCACACTTTTTTGTTGAACTTCGAGTTGAACTATCAGCAGATTTGTATTTTCCTCCTTTGTCACAACCAAATATTATTTTATTTCTCCTCCCTCTCTCTCCTGTCTCTATATCCGATCTTTTGATGATAACAGTAACTTTATTTTTTATACCAATTTCTTTTGCCCGTTTCACAACAGCGTCCCTTGTATCAAATATCTGAAATAAAATATTTAATAAATTATAATTAATCACAACAATTTAATTTTACAATTTTAATATTAAATATAATTAATATACCTGATCTGTGTCAAAAATATCTGTAGTATCGACGTATGTTTTATCCAATATTAGCAGGGGTTTATCCATACCTGTAAACATTTAAAAAATTAATAAAATTATTAAAAATTAATTTTTTTTTTTAAAAAAAAATTTCTGTACCGGAAAACTTGTCAGTGAAGTTTTCCGGTTCGTTGGTTCTGTACCGGAAAAGTTGGAAAAACATTTCCGGAGCTATTTTTTTTTCTTTTGTACCGGAACACTTTTTTAACTTTTCTGGAAAAAAACCTTCTGTATCGGAACACTTTTTAAAAGTTTTCCGGTAACACCCTATGTACCGAAAATCTTTTTTCAAGTTTTCCGGTAACACCCTATGTACCGGAAATCTTGTTTCAAGTTTTCAGGATGTACCGGAATTCTTCAAAAAAGTGTTCCGGAAACTACCGGAAAACTTATTCTTACCGGAGATCTTTTTTTACAGTTCCAGAAACGGTCGAATGGTAAAAAGTGAAGTTGAATGTGAATTTTGGAAAAAAGTAAAAAAAAAAATTGATAGTATTTTTGGTATTTTTGAAAAATTGTGGAGGTACAGGGGCAATTGTGGGGGTACGGGGTTAATTTTTCAAATTTGAATATTTACACCTTCGAAACTCACATATTTGCTATTTGGGCCATTTTTTCTCCTCCTTAATATGATTTGGGCTTTTTGTAAACTTACACGCTCAAATTGGATAAAAGGAAAAGAAAAGTAAATTATATATTTAGTTGATTATAAAAAACGTTCAAAAGAATGGAGTACTATTTAGTTCAGTGTTTGTAACTAGTAAGCATTCAGAACTTAGTTATCATCGAAATTGTATGTGTGGATTTTAAACGGTGTTTATTGCTCCATCTATCGACAAAACATGAATATTTTAAAAACTTGGAATGTGAATTAGTAAAGTACTTAAATATGAAACATTAAACACAGGCGACTTACCTATATACTATTATGTAATTAAATATAAACAAAAAAATACTTGAAATATTGATGTATTTAGTTAAAAATTTAGTTTAGATATATCAACTATTCAATTATTATTTTTGTTTATATATCATTTTAAATAAAGTATTTGAAAAACAAAATTCAACGTAGTACTACTCTAAACTAAAATATAAATATAAATAATAATAAAAAATTGATGTATTCAATTTTAACTTTTTAATATTATTGAAGCTGAAAATTTGCAGTGGCATGGCAGTTGTTGTTAATTGATTGAACACCTTTTTGACCAAGTTCATTAAACTCTTTTATGAAAAAAGAGAAAGCGTATAGCTGAATTACGTGAAAATAAAAGAAAAGTTGATCTCTCATTAAAATGGGTCAACTAAGGAGAGATAACACATTTTCATTGATTGCATGTTTAGAATTATTTTATTTTATTTGTTTTTGTTGAAAAAAAATTAAGATGAGGAAATATTTAGATTTACTTTGTTTGCGGCGAAAGTGATTTTAATTTTAATATTTTCTCAGTTTCTTACTAACTAGTTTCTAAATAACTACTATCTTATTTCTTAATTATAAATCTCTTTCGTCTTTTTCATACATTAAAAAAAATTAGTAAATGAATTTAATGTATCAATTTTTATGTCTAGATATTTTTTAAAAAACTTTTTATATATAAATATATTTAATTTAATTTTTTATTTTACAAGATAAATTAATAGTACTAAT
>JBBPBP010000002.1:3757453-3811648 GCA_037974735.1 Cicer chorassanicum
GTAAAAAGTAAATTATTAAAATTATATTTAACCTTTTAATTTTTTTTTTGAAAAATTGCAAACAAAACAAAATAGTCGACAATTTAAAAGAAAATTAAAAATGAAGTGGCAATATTTAAAACAAATGAGTTGCTAATTTTTTTAAAATAATATAAAATAAATGAACTAAAAAATTTATTAAAATATTAACTTTAGATTACACATAATCATAAAAAAATAGGTCAGCGTTAATCGAGTTAAAATCAACACAGATCAACTATTTACTATAGAGACTAAAGTTAAGGGATTAAAATTATAATTTTTAAATTAAAAGATCACAATCGACATATCTTAAATTACTTTTCTAAAAGTTATAAAAGTGACTAATAGTATATATTAAATAAAAGTTCACAATTATAAAATAACAGCTGTATTATTTGTATAAACCAAACTCAACACCGAACAACAACATTCATTGTATAACAATGAGTACAGGCGTCTAAATAAAATAAAATAAAAACACTCAGAGAATAAATAATATAAAAACAAAAAATAGTATAAAGCTATGGTCTTGACATGTATATCCGTGTGATGTAAGAATATGTCTTTTACATGCATGTGTCTAAGACCAAAATGAAAATAAATGTTTAAATCACAAAGAAAGAAAAAATTAAAATAACAAGAGTATTAAACAAGGGTATATATGTCATGTGCAGTGTTTCCAACAACATGAGGAAAAGTTTTGTCCTTTTCAACATCTCTCTCTTTTGCTATGGTGTCACCGTTTTCCATGAGTCCCGCTCTCACAGATACACTCTCCCCACTCGTTCCTTTCCTTTCCTTTTATTAAAAAAAAAAAAAAACTTACCCTACTCGTTCTTCCCACGCATCACAATCACATTCTTCAATCTGAAAAAACCAAAAAAGATTTTTACTCTCCCCCCAAAAAAAAATCCAAACTTGCATTAATTGAGTATAACAAATCAAAAAAAGAAAGGTACCCCACATAAAAAAGCGACCGCTTTAGCATATATAATCACCACCATTGACATAATATTTCCATTTATCATTTTGGGTCATCATCACTCATCACCATTTGCTTGCTTCACATACACATAAACAAAAAATAAAACAGTACCTTTTTTTTTTGTATGTTTTACGTAACTGTTTCAATTAATTCCAATGCCAAACGTTACCCTTTTGAATGAATGAAGTGTAGAAAGTGGAAAGTTAGAACCTTTAATTGTTATTGAAGGTGATAGGAAGAGTGGTGGTTGGATTTGAAACAAACCCAGATGGATTTTTCTTCTTTCTTAACCTCTCTTGGTACTTCCTTTTTGATATTTATTGTTTTGATGATTTTGTTTGCTTTGTTACAAAGTAAACCTGGGAACAATGTAGTTTACTACCCCAATCGGATCCTTAAGGGTTTGGATCCATTTGAAGATGGATACAAGACACGTAACCCTTTCTCTTGGATCAAAGAAGCTTTTTCTTCTTCTGAAAAAGATGTTATTGCTATGTCTGGTGTTGATACTGCTGTTTACTTTGTCTTTCTCAGCACTGGTTTGTCTTTTCTCCTTTTCTTTATTTATTTACCTTCTTCTTTGTTGAATTTCTTTTTTATTATTTCCTTAATCTTGTTGCTTGGATTAAAAACATTTTAAGCAATTTCACTTATTAGGAGCAGTTTGGCTTGTAAATTAAAATAAAGTTGAAGTTTTTCACTTTTATGAAACAATTATAGACTCAGTGAACTTTATGTTTATGAAGAAGGTTAAACAAAGAGAGCTTTTGGGAAGAAAAAAAATTAAATTTTTTAATATTTGTTATTGCTAGATTATTTTAATATTTCTCTATCTATAAGGGTTTATTGAAAAGTTTATGAGAAGCATAATCTGTTGGATCTTATTCTTTCTTATTTTTAATTACTATATGAAGTCATTATATATTATTATATGAAAAGCTGTATGTTAGTTTAAACATGTTATGAAAAGGCTACTCTAAATTGAGTTTACCAAAAAAGTATGGAAGAAAGCTTAGGGTGTGTTCATGTCATATAAGTGCATATAAGAAAAACATTTTGTTCTACTGTGAGCATATCAGATTATCATTTTAGAAGCTTTCCATGAGTAAAATGGAAAATAAAATAAAATTTTGTGATGAACCATTGAGACTTGAAGAGTGTTGAGATATTAAGCTTCACCATCTGTTGTAGACAGTTTCTAAAACAAAAGAGTAGTTCCTGGTGAACATTGCATACTGTTATGAAATAGTCAATTTCCTATATGATGATAATGAAACCATAGAATGAATCTTAAGACCCCTGAGTCACATGACTCACATTTAATAAACAATTATGTGGAGTATTGTTTAATTTTTCAAATTGCTAAGTATTTAAAGGTTCAAATAGGATTCTTTTGCTACACAAGTTCATCTGGTTGTAAACTTTCATAATTTCCAATTATCTGCTGACATTCTTATAAGATGAGAGGCAAGTTAAGTGTTCAGTTTTTAATTATTATTCTTCATGTTCACTGCCAGTATTCAGTATCCTAGTTTTATGCGGCATTATTCTGCTACCGGTTCTTCTGCCTGTTGCTGTAACTGATGTTGATGGAAAGACAAACACAACTAGCAAAGGGACATTCGATGAACTTGACAAGTTATCAATGGGACACATCACAGTAAGATCAGTATTGCTTAGCATTTTTGTATAATAGTATTATAGTACTTTTTTTTTCTTTTATCAACTTGATTAGTTTTTCACCTGTGTGAAAATAATGTTGAAATTGAATACCTAGCCAGCTTTATTGATCTCGATATGATAATAATTCCGGAGACTGAATAACTTCTTGTATGTGTAGGCAAGGAGTGCAAGGTTGTGGGCATTTTTTATTGCTTGCTATTGGGTTTCACTTGTTTCGTTATTCCTCTTATGGCGGGCTTATAAACACGTGTCGTGGCTGCGATCTGAAGCTCAAAAATCTCCTGATGTGAAGCCTGAACAATTTGCTATAGTTGTGAGAGACATCCCTCCTGTTCCTGTCGGTCAGACTAGGAAGGAACAGGTTGATTCTTATTTTAAAACCATATATCCCGAAACATTTTACAGATCTATGATCATAACAGACAACAAAGAGGTATGGTTTTCTTTTGATTTTCTTCTGCTTTTTTGAATGTTGTGATATATAACATAGTAATGTAATTTAATTCCTACATGTTTATTACTAACAGGTGAACAAGATTTGGGAGGAGTTGGAAGGGTATAAGAAGAAGCTTGCCCGTGCCGAAGCAGTATATGCAGGGTCGAAAGCAACTGCGAAGCCAGAAGGTACAAGACCGACCAACAAGACCGGTTGTCTTGGGCTTATTGGTAAAAAGGTGGATAGTATAGAGTATTACAACGAAAAGATTAATGAATTGGTTGTGAAATTGGAATCTGAGCAAAAGGTTACTATCAGAGAAAAGCAGCAAAATGCCGCTCTCGTCTTTTTCTCAAATAGGCTGGTTGCAGCATCTGCAGCTCAGAGTTTACATGCACAAATGGTTGATACATGGTCGGTCTTCTCCGCTCCTGAACCGTGTCAACTACTATGGCCTAACTTGAAAATCAAGTATTTTACAAGACAACTGAGGCAATACTTGGTGTATTTCATCGTCGCACTCATGATATTCTTTTACATGATTCCCATCACATTTGTATCTGCGTTTACAACGTTGAAGAATTTGGTGAAACTTCTCCCGTTCCTAAAGTCAATCGCAAAAATAGTGGTTTTGAGGACGGTGCTGGAAGCTTATCTCCCTCAACTTGCACTCATCATTTTCTTGGCTATGTTACCAAAGTTGCTTTTGTTTTTGTCTAAACTAGAGGGCATTCCAACTGAAAGCCATGTGGTCAGGGCTGCTTCTGGAAAATATTTTTATTTTACGGTGCTGAATGTTTTCATTGGAGTTACTTTAGGTGGAACCTTGTTCAGCACATTCAAGACAATTCAGAATGAACCGAAACAAATAGTGACGTTGCTAGCTGAAAGCCTCCCAGGCAATGCTACTTTTTTCTTGACCTACGTGGCCCTGAAGTAAGATAGCATCCTAACTTCAATTAATTTTTGTTTATTTATCCATAATGATAATTTATTTTGTTGATGATTATGTTAAAGCTTCATAACCACTTTCCATTAATGGTAGATTGAAATGTAGAAGCCACACTTTTTCTACAAATGGTGTCCCACTGTATTTCTTGTTATTATCTTTTCCTAGATTCTTTTCGAAGCAGCGCTTACTCTGTTACTGTTACTGTGTGTTTTTACCATATGTAGCAATTAGAATATGATAAAAACTAAACATTAGAGAATGCATTATAGAAGTTTTTGTAAATGCAGTTTTAAAATAAATTGAGTATTTTTTAAAATTCTGAAAAAAATTCAACACATTGTTTTATGCATTTTTAACTGATTTTTCTTGTTTTTTTGTCTTAGATTTTTTGTTGGCTATGGCCTCGAGCTGTCCCGTTTAGTTCCTCTTATTATGTACCATTTGAAGAAAAAGTATCTTTGTAAGACCGAGGCCGAGTTGAAAGAAGCTTGGGCTCCCGGAGATCTTAGTTATGCAACAAGAATTCCCGGTGACATGCTGATTGTCACAATTGTTTTATGTTACTCTGTCATTGCCCCTCTTATAATTCCATTTGGTGCTGTATATTTCGGCCTTGGATGGCTTGTACTGCGAAATCAGGTAAAGTAATTTAAACTCTGTTTTATGTCTTCTGTCAGCACCTTTTCATTGCAATATCATTATCATGGATAATTACCATAAACTGGTAATAACTTAGATAAGCTTGTAAACTTCTATCAGATTTGTGAGACTGTTGGAAGAGCTTGTGGAAACAACTTATGACACATTCATAAGCTGTTTTCAGCTTATTTCCATAAGTTCTCAAAGATAACTTATGAAAACAATTTCTCAGAAAATTGAATGATATATTTTTTCCATTAAGATTGTCATACTAATTTTTAATGTACTGATTTGTGATGTCCTTGTTTGTATCAACAGGCACTCAAAGTCTACGTACCATCATATGAAAGTTATGGAAGAATGTGGCCCCACATAAACAACCGTATACTAGCATCTTTGATATTGTACCAGATAACCATGTTTGGGTACTTTGGGGTGCAGAAATTCTACTATGCACCATTGTTGATTCCTCTTCCAATACTGTCGTTACTCTTTGGTTTCGTCAGCGCAAAGAAATTTTATCCCGCTTTTCAACATCCGGCGCTTGAAATTGTAGCTTCAGGGGTCAAGGAAGTTCCCAACATGGAATTGATTTACAGGTCTTTCATTCCACCAAGCTTGAGTTCTGAGAAGATTGAAGATGACCAGTTCGAAGATGCACGGTCTCAAGTATCAAGATCAACGTCATTTGTTTGATTACATGAATTTCCACTGGCTTTTACCTGTTATAGTTGTAGCAGTCTTGTAGTGAAGTGATGCTTTTAGATCTATTTTATTAATTGTTGATATAACAAGTTATAGGAATTAGGGACTGCTTGTGAATGTTTATGTAAGGTGAGATTTGTTGGTTTGGTAATACTGTTATCATTATACACTGTTTGTTCCACTTGTAATAGCTGTGAAGTTTGTTTGTGTTCTCTGTAATTCAAGGTTTCCTTCTGAACTTTAATCAGAACTGATTACTTTTCAAAAAAATTTAATTATAGAATTGATGATTTTTCATTTGCATCAAATAAACAATCTTAAATTATTTATTTATTATTGTTATGGTAGACTGTAACATGTTCTACCATGTGCAGTCCCTAAATTATTTATGTTCGCGGTCCCTAAAATTTTGTTTACAAATTAAATAAGAAAGGAACATATGATGAAGGGAGTGTAAATGGGAATAATGGAAAGGTAGAGTGTCTTTTTTCTTTTTTAATGTTTTTTCGATACAACAGAGCAGAGCAATTCCTGCATTATTAGTAGTTTTACGATCGTGTCTTTTGACACTGCACATGCAATGCAAGAATTACTACAACAAATATCATTTGAAAGAATATTAATATGACAATAATGCACTTCGGCATGATTTTACATAGTCTACGATCCATCTAAAACTTTCCACAATTTCAATCATGAAAAAGGTCTGTTATGTTATATATAGCCAGAGAAAAAGCAAACATAAATTTATTAAACATGAGCTAGATTGGGGCATGCAGTTCCTTTTGGACTGCATGCAGATAATCCAGTTTCCTATTTGAAAATTGAGTTATCTTTAAAAAACATTCTAAGCTTGAGAAAATTGGTATTTGCAACAGGGTGTTGAAGTCCTTAAATTAGGCTTCCAAAAAAGGAACTCTAATTAACTAACTACTATCCAATTCATGGTGGAGTGGACATCTTAATATGATTTATTTCAGTTTAACAAATGGAATTACTTCTAAAACACGATATAACCGAAAACTCACTATATATAACTTAACAGCAAATTAACACTGTAAAGGGAAACAAAATTCCATTAGTAAGTAAATATGATCATCACCGTACACAAATTGGGTAAATCTCTGTTTATTCAGAATACACAAGATCTTGGTGAGTCAATTCTTACACAATGAAATTCCTCCCTTATACCAGTAAAACAAGTTGAGATATTCCAAACCATGGAATAATTAAACAAAATAGATAAATGCTGCCAACTGCAAAACTTTCAACTAAGCTTTATTCCAGTTGAACTCACGGCTTAAACAAATTGATTAAGGGCAGCAAAAACTAAAAATCAGATGATTATTTGGTTGCTTTAGACATTAACATGACATCATAAGATGCTCATTCAGCAAACTATCCACAAGCAACTTCAACAAGTGGAAATTACGCCCCACTTTTTGCTCCACCTGGAGAATCATATGACCACAGAGCTGTGGTAAGGTTATATAACATGCTTGTGTTTTCAAAATTAGAAGCACCTTTCAGCCAAAAAGGAGCTTGTGCCATCATATCATCAACATCAGGATTAGAGTCAACATATATATTCAGGTGCGCTGCTGTTACTGCAATACTGCTCTCTCCTTCCACACTAATATGTGCAATGGAAATTACTTCAAAAGTTGACAAAATTCTCCAAGCAACAAAATGTTTCTGTTCATATGTTTAACATAATTCATTCAACAAAAGTCTCCAAATCAGGCTCTACCAGTACCAACAAGCAATAAATCATCCGTTCAAGTTCAACTCAGACAAAAACAAACATCATCATAATCATGTTGTTAAAAAAGGTCACTAATCATGATAATTAGTACACAATCTAGTCCCTGCAAACAAACCGCAAATCATTGAACAAAGTCTTGTACATCTTCTCATTCATAAAACCATCCCTCTTCTTACATTCATCAAGCAATTCAAAGGCATCATCTACTCTCCCTTCTCGACACAATCCTTCCAAAACAGTCTTATAAGTAAGATGATCAGGTGACCTAGAATTATCCAACATATCAAACATAACCTCAATAGCATCCTCAAATCTCGTTTCCAAAGCAAGACTACAAACAATAATCACATAAGTACTAGTACTAGGAACCAAACACTTAACTCTCATTTCCTTGTAAAACCCTAACCCTTGATTCACTCTCCCTTTCTCACACAAACCCTTAGCAATATAACTAAAAGTATAAGCATTAGGTTTACAACCATATAACCCCATTTCATTAAAAACCCTAATTGCTTCATCAAGTTCTAAACACTTGGAATAAGCTTTAATAATCATGTTCAAGACAAAAGTATCAGGTATAACACCAGAAGCTTTCATTTGCTTAGTTAAAGAACGAACAGAGTGTAAATAGATATAACAAACGGGTAATTTATTGAACCTACGAAGAAGAGAATTGAACAATAGAGTATAGGTTTCGAGATTAGGTTTACAATCTTCTGAAATTAACATTTTGTTGTAAACGTCGAAGGAACGGTTGAAGAGGAATTTGCGATTGGAGCAGAAACGAATAATGGAGTTGTAGAGAGGGATCGTGGGATCACACGCGCCGGCAATGACTTCTTCGACGAGAGTTTCGGCTTGACGGTAATGGCGAGTGGTGATGAGTTGTTTGATGATGGTGAGGTAGGTGAGAGGGGTATGTTTGTAGGAGCGTTGTTGGGCTGTCCAACGGAAAATGTCGAGGGCGAGATCCGGGTCGGATTGGGCTTTTAAGGCCCGGTCTACGTCGGAAGGGGTGAAACCGGGTTTGAGATGATTGATCCATGTTTCGAATTGTTTTTCGAGTGGGGTTTTGGATGGCGATGATGATGTTGATGATGATGATGATGATGGGATGGTGGAATGTGATGAGTAGAATAGAGATGATGAATAATAAAGAGAGCGTAAATTGAACAAGCGTTTTCTGGTGATGATGGGCGTCGCCATATTTTATTGATCGATGAGAATGAAAGACTGAGAGAGCAAGTTTGATACACAGGCTGCGCTGCTAGACCCGTTTTCATATATATTAAAGAATATTATTTATCAACGAAATATTTACACTAAAAATAAAAATAATATTTAAATTCAAATCATTATGAAAATATAAACTAATTTGTTACCAAGCGAATCAACAACGTTGCTAAAACCTCACTAATAGCTTTAAAATAACGGCCATCATAGCATATTTTGACTTATGAGGAAATACTACCCATCCAAACACAGTACTATTTCCAATTCCTTCCTTCATCTCCTACCTCTCTCTATCTCCAAACAAAGCACAAAAATAAAAAATAAGCGAGCGAGGGGATTTCAATTTCAAGTTTTCAACTTGTTAATTAAGCAAGCAAGAAAAGAAAAGCTTATTCAAAAACCCCATCACAAAGCATCTTCAAAATCCTCACTCACTCACTCACCAAAACCTAGAAAACCACCATGTCTCCAACAACACCAAACCCACAATCAGTCTTAAACAATAGGTTCCTAAGCTACTTAATATGGCAATCCATACCTTCCACTTTCATCTTCATCTTCTCCTTTTCCTTTCTCCCCAAAACCCCATTATGGTCTTTTCTCCCTTTCATCACTTTCCAGTTCATCTTCTCCGTTACTCTCTCATTCATCTCTTCAACTTCTTCACACCCCATTTTTCTCCCTCGTCGTTTGAAGCTCTCACTCACTTTCCTCCTCTTCGTAACCGCCTCCGCTTTCTCCGGTTCCGTTGCGGCGCTTTCTCTATTCGGATTTAACGATTTTGGAAGAGTTGGGTTAAGGGGTTTCCTCGTTGGTTCAATGTTTGGTTTTCATTATGTTTTTAAACGTCGTTGGGTTTTGGAGTTTCCCATTATTCAGGTTCAGCTTTTTGATCAAATGGGTTTCGTAAAGTTTTAATCTTTTTCACTTTTTTCTTGTTGTGTTTGTTTATTGGTTGAGACTGATTTTGGTTAGTTTGTGTGCAGCGTCCTCCTTTCTTCAACTTTAAGATGGGGATTCCTTTGGCTGCTAAACGTGCCTTCAAGCTTTCCACTGTTGCTTTCATTTTTTCTGCTATTTTGTTGGAGATTATTCCACACCCTTTTAAGTGCAGCATTGCAACACAAGCATTCGTTGCCGAGCAGATTGTGTTTTTTGTTGCCAGTTTTGCTATCTTTTTCTGTTGGGAGTTGACTCATAATTTACACCGGGTTGGTGTTTTCTACCTATACACTTGTATAATTCTTGATTCATTCATGTTTTCATTCAGCTTGAATGTTATCAAATGTTGCAATGTTGTACTTTCTTATAGCTGTTTGTTAGTTGTCATTCTTGACAATTTTGTTTTGGTCACTCATATGCTGAATTTGCTAATTTCTAAAAGAAATGGTATTGTAATCTCGCGATATGTTAGTTTGTTAAGTATATTGTCTTCTTCAAACTAATGATCCTTAATTTAATCCTAGTTTATTGTGTTTGTGATCGGTCATTCATTGGCCTAGTACATTAAACCTGTTTCCTGTATTATTGGATTTATTTGTCTGTGTTAGGTTGTATTTATATGTTGCCATACATCAGTCATGCCGTGCTTGTTCAACCTTTGTTGAGGGATTTGTTTATTGTGTCATCATATTCTTTTTCATAATGAATATCTCTTGCACTATCAATGTCCATGTTTTGCAGATGTGATATTTTTATTTGGAATTTTGTTTTTTTTTTTTATGTAGATGAGGATTTGGTTTTGCCTTTGTTAGCATGATTTAGTGATATATTTGGGATGTGTTTCTTGAATTGATATTCTAAATGTGCATGTTACTGTTTCTGTGCATTATACTATGCACGAATGACCAAAAAATGTGCAACCCAACATGGCTACACATATGTGTAACTTTGAATAAGAAGTATCTTTAAAACAACTATGAGTTACTCTATTTTATCAATGCATAATGATTCCTCTCTATATATTCCCCGTATACTAGTATGAAACATATGCAACCATTTGGAATGCCAAATATTGTCTATATATGTGTGCAATAATCAGTCATTAGAAGGCAGTATTCTTGCATATTAACTAGAGTCTCTATATTGGTCAAATATGATACATAGGTTTTACACACCAAGAGATCTGTATTTGCGCCCCCAAAAGGATCAGCAGCTGCAGAAACAAATCCAAGTGAGCACCTCCTTTCAGCTTTGGAAGAGAGTAATCCAACATCTCTTCTTCGATATCTTGCTTATCTTGATCTCTGTATGGTTTGTGAGAACAATGTTGACACTTGGCGGCGTGCGGCATTTTTCGAAGAAACCGGTGAGACTTACAAAAGAGTAATTGCTGTGTGCCTGAAGCCTCTGGAACAACTTGCCTCAAGATTAGGTGAGGCCTTGGGGAATTCTTCCGACAAATCTACACAACTATCAAGTCAGTTAAACTCCCCAACCGATGCACGACTAGATTTGAAGCACGTAGAAGAACTGTATAACTTCCAGGTACATGTATAACTATTTTTTGCAGATTGTTTATTTTCTTCTAATAAAGCTTTTCTTTTTTCTGTATAACTGGAAAGCTTTGAGAATTTGGGTGGTCAAACCAATTTGTAACAATCATAGATAATGGTAATCTAAAATATCCTACAATTTATTGAGTTTTCTATGTTACACCAGTAGAAAAATGTAAAATTGCCACTACAGCCAATTGTTTTGTGGTTGATATGTAACCCCCTCTCTTCACATGTAAAGAAAAATGAAATTAGAGGAATACTTCAGACCTTTTTCACATGCAAAAGCTCTCATCTTTTACTTAGAAAATGAGGATATATTTTGCTGCATAGATAATCCAATTGGTATAGGTGGATGCACTTATTGAAGGAAAGACCAATCCATGATTTGTGTGAGCTGCATAAATACTCACACAAATCATAAACATAAACATGAATTACCACCAACACCCTTTAAATCACAAATTATATAACCAATGGTGACAGGAAATCACTTGTTGAGATCTTGTTGTAGTGACACAAAATATAATAAAACAACACATGCTAGAGTTGTGAATTTTGTATGCTGAGATATTAAAAATCTTTGTTTGCTTTTGCACGCAGCTATATGCTTGGTGTTCAAGGATTGTTGCCTCACTGACTGCATGTTCACGCAAAGAAGATAAGTTCGGGGCTGCTCAGCTCTCCGGGAGTAATGCTGCTGTAGTTTCAACGCTGATATCATGCCTTCTAGCTGTCGAGAATTTCATGGGAAAGAAAACAAACCTGCAGTCCCCGAATCAATCGTTAGGATCTGCTGGCATCAAATGGGCAACAGTTAATAGTGGAAGATTAGATATTGCTGCAGCTGCTGCTGGTAGTAAAAGAAAAAATTGCCTGGTAAATTCGAAAGCTTATGCTATTGCTGATGTTCTCAAGACATCAATCTACCAAATAGTATCTGCATTCCATGATGAAATGTTGGCTGGTACTAAAGCTAGTCTTCTGGAGAAGGATTGGGTAACAAGTGAGAAACCGCTTTTCGGTAGTCGTGAGATGGTTATACAAAAGTTACGTCTTTTCCTTGATTTTCGGGCTACCTAAATAATGCATTTTGATGGGGTTTTCATGATACCTAATTAACTGGATTAAACAACATGCTTGTAAGAGGGCTATACAAATAGAATGTTGTCAATATACAGATGCAATGGACGGAAGGAAAAAGTTCTCAATTTTGTTGTCAGAAATTTGAGATGGATATTAATCTGTAAAGATTATGTTGAACATACTTGAATTGGCAGGTGAGTTATTATTCGGATTTGCTTTTTCTTGATTAAGTTTTTTGGAAGTGCTTCTCTGAAATTTTAATTAGTATGGATGAGCTTTAAAAAAAAGTTGAAGGCTTGAAGCACTTGAGTAAGCATAAATTTGTTTTTTTGAAGATAGATTTGTGTGTTAATATTATATAAAATCCTTTTTTTTTATAACTAATTCTATGGAATCCATCGATTCTAGGTGTAAAAATAGATATACCTATTTTTATAAAAGAAAATTGGAATGCAAGGTTTGTACACAACTTCGGATAATTTAGGCTTTTGTAATTATATAATTTTTTTTTTTTTGAAATAATGTAATTGTGTAACTTAATGATGGGTATATTACTTATATTTTAGAAGCATATTATTATATGTTAAAACAAAGTGATATGTTGGAATATTAAGTTGTTTTTTATTTGTATGAGATTTTATAAATTTGATTTGCCGGCGGAAGCTAAGATTGACCAGTTTTTGAACATCAATGTTTTAAGTCATCCGAAATTTTAACTATGATCGTCGATACTCCTCAAAAGTATAATTTAGCGGTCTTCATAGTCTTTACAACTTAGTCAATAACTCAATTGTTGTCAATTTAATAAAAATAAGAGAAAATCTCCTCAAAAGTATAAGTTAGTGGTCTTCATAGTTTTTACAACTTAGTCAATAACTCAATTGTTGTCAATTTAATAAAAATAAGAGAAAATGATTATGTCTTCAAAACTCAACTTGACGAATTGATATTAATTAGATCACTTTCTCAATTGTAAAGACGATGAAAGTTGTTAATTTATACCTTTGAGGAGTGTTATTGTTAAAGATTTAAGTGACTTTTATTATTGATCTACAATGAATTATATATGGTCAAAAGTAGAATTTGTCTGAGTTAACAAGGAATTTAAATTCAAAAGTACAAGGAATTTAAATTTGAAAGTTAGTAATTTTATTAAATTTGTATTATTTCTTTGAAGGAACAAAAAAAAACTAATTTTGTATTCTATAAATAAATAAAGCTATTGGTACTAAGTCATTGATGTCAGAGTGTTTGTTTGATTTTGTGTGGGATCGACAAAATCACAGTAATTTGATGTGATTTTATCAATTTTACTGTTAAACAAAAAAATGCACATAGTAATGCACATTTTTGGTAAAAAGAGTTACACATTTTTTTGAAAAAGGGAAAAATACCAAATAAATACTATTGTCATATATTATTATAACATTATGCATGTCAAATTATAGATATATTTTTTGGTGAAAAATTATATACAATTGTGTTAAATTATTTAGATTTAATATACTTAATTATATTTGTTTTACACATAAAAGAAATGAGATTTTTTTTAGGGGAAGTGATAGACATTACTTGAAATACATATATGAAATACATATATGATTATGATGTTTCGGATTCGAATCCAAAACAAAATATTTAGTCTAACAATATTGATATCTGCTGGTTGAGTTAGACTTTACATACATGAGAATTTTTGTTTTAATAGCTAGATTACTTTTATATTTTACAAAAACTAATGAATGCTGTAATTTTGACACTTCAAAGTGAGTTTTTTTTTTTTCAAGTGAAAGAATTAAATTTGAACTCTATAAGCTTGTGTGGCATGTCTAGTTTTCTATCATTTTCATGAAAAATAGGAGTTTTGTGAGTCGATTTTGAGTGAACTTGTGGTCCAAACCAATAAAAAAAAAATATATTGAGTTGAATTGGATTTACATATATTTGGGATAAAATTTGAATCTAATCAAATTGATATATAACAAATTGGTTTGGGTTGGATTGATTTGATAACATAATTGTTTCAACTCATAATTTTTCCAAAAAAAAAATCTCAATTGTTTACCATTATTTCAAATATAAACTGTTTTTCCAAAAAAATCCTAGTTGTTCAATAATAAGATTTGAGAGCTCACTATAACTTTTTTTTGGTTGTTGAAAAACTTTATTCATAACACTTATTTAGTACCCATAAACATATATAATTGAAAGTAACCTATGATAGAATTGTGTTGCTATTTCGGGTTAAGCTTGTTTTTGAAGAGAGGAACATTCTAGTTTTGTTTTCTCTTGAGACTGGATTATGACCTTAGCTAGAATAAACTCAGATGTTTATTTATTTATTTTTTTTCAAATCTAAAATGATTTTAGAATAAGAATATTATTCATTGGTAACTTTTAGTAGAAAACTTATCCGTAAACGTATTACCTACCATATTTTATCATATTTTAAGGTACCATTTGCTAGAATGACGTATATCGTATACTTTTGGTATGTACAGTGCAAAATAGAATTCCACAAGAGTTTGGTGGATCTTGTAAATTTGAACCTATCATACCATATAGCCCAAAATTAAAGGAAACTTAACAGAAAATTAAGACTTCGACCAAAACAATTAAAAACAAAAATAGAAAGAGGTGAAGTTGATGCCCAAAATGTCAACACTTAAGTAGGAGAAAAAAAAGTTGGAGGATATGCCACGTTTGTGAATGAAAACTCCAATATGGTATTACCATAAATAAATTTATTTTGTGAAAAAACATAATCATTTTTCTTGAAGAAATCATACATTAAAATACTAGTATTACACATATCATTTTATTGTTAGGATCTTGCATGACTTTCAATTTGTTGGTAGTAATAGAAGGAGAATATTATTAGGGAGATATAAAGTTGATTTAGTAATTGAGATGAAGAGTTAATAAATATAGTATGTATAATCATAAGGAGACTAGTGATTCTATATGTTCTATCTTAGTTGATTATATAACACTTAATATATACTAACATGAAAATTTGTCATTCTAACAAAAAAGAGGGCATGGTAATCGAATAGTCTGAAAAATATGCAGTCTCTAGTATGGATTACCATTATAGGTAGATTGTCAAAAAAAAAAAAATCAATACATTTTCCTGTGAAGGGTAGTTTTTATCAAAATTTAGCAAGTTTATAAAATAAATTTAATTTATATATATCGACGACAACGTAAAAAAAATTTATATTGTCAATCAACTACAATTATTAAATTGTTGATAATATTTAATTTTTATCATAAAATTTAATATATTAATAGTGTATAAAAATTAAACTCTTATAAAATTTAATACAAACTCTATACTTTATTAATAATTTGCAAAACAAACTCTAAATATGAGAACTTTTTATAGATAAAAATTAATTAATTAATAGTTATATTATTTTTCTAAATTTATACTTAGGACTTCTTTCTTAAATTCTTTTGATGGTTTATTAACTCACCAGTTGAACTATTAAAAATATGAGACTTATATGAAATACTTGAGATTTGTGCTACCCCTAAATAAACTAAGATTAGGGATGTGGATCACTAGGCACATGTACATCTCCTCTAACTAACTCATTATCCAGGTAATGGCTTAGATTTATATTTATTTATTTTTTGGATAATTGATCGTTATATCAATTCTACCAAAAAAGTTTCCATCCAATGAAATGACACTAGCTTAAGTTAAGACTACCACCTCTCAACAACAACATTCATTAAGTAATGTCCTTGTCAATGACAACCATAATCCATTTAACAAGTAAACGCATTTTAGTCTAATTAATTTCCTTAATCCATCTTCATATCAATTTAATAATTGTAGATTAACAAACATATGTCTTTCTATTTTGTTAATTAGACCACAAGCTTTTTAAAAAGCAATATTATAATATGGAATCTAAAAAATATAATTAGATTTTTGGTGTATCAATTATTTATGCCGTTGGGTTATACTTATTAAACTCATTTTTATTATCCAATTCACAATCTTAATAACTTATTTTCAAGTGTTGTTAAACCTTATCCATCTGTATTAACATATACTTATGTTAATCTCCTTGCAAGCAAACCACCAATCGAACCAAAAATATCCACAAGTCTTGAGCCATCCAAACCGTTGCATCGGTGGACTTTGAACCTTAATCAACGGCCAATATTACCTCTCCCCCTTTCAATATCACATCACTCTCATAAACCACATAACTTGGGAGCCCAAGTAATGCTCCATTCGGAACATTCACCCTCCTCCTACCATTGAAAACGAAACCAATAAACTCTAACCAACCACATAAAAATATCTTTATCCATAAACACAAACCCACCATAAATACGAAATCATACACTATCCTCCAATGGATATCCTCCACGTGTCCATTTTAACACTAAGCAAAAGCAACATGGCTTGTGATAACCATGTGTGGCTTCCTCAAAATTGTTCCTTCAACTGTCGGCAAACTTAGATGTCACTGCACAAGCAAGCCAACTACAAGTACAAATGTCACTATTCTCACTTGTTTACAAGATCCTCCAATCATGTCCCGCATAACTACCATAATTTCCCAAGCTAAGTAAATTAAATCATCTTTTACACTAATTTAAATGGTTAACCTAACTGATTAATTAATAGAAATAATAAGGTGTTAAAATTCTTTAATCATTATTAAATACAATCAATTATTGTAATGCAAATAACTATGAATTTTTATTGTACATATTCTTTTAAATTTCAATTCATATTTTCATGGAGAAATATCATATCAACAATTAAACTATATCCATTTTAAGCGGTTTCTCGATTTAAGCCGAAGAAGCAACGTCAATTGATTGTTATTAAAAATTCAAGCAGAGCATTACTTCTAATAGATCATGAATTATTATATCTAAAAATTCAAGTATGTTTAAACTCAATATGAATAATTAACCAACATTATATTCAAATAGTTAAAAATTGGGGTTAATGATATTTTAAATTATGTAATTACATCTAATGAATAATTAATTATGAATGGCAACATCTTATTACATACTATGTTATGTATTTTGTCAAACAAGTTAGTTATATTTATTAACTATCTAAATTATTTTTGAAATTTGTGTGAAAAAATAATTTATATAATTTCCCACTCTGTTCCCGTAGACTATATAAAACGCCACAATGAACGAACAAAAATTACACAACCTGCTTCCGTCGGTGCAAAGTTTACGAGTTAGATTTTTGGTTCTGAGTTCAAAATGATGAAGAAGAAAGAGAACGCGTACGGTGGAAGTAGAACAAGAGAAACGACGTCGTGCCATTCGAGAGAACAACAATCCGAATGGGAAATGAGACCCGGTGGAATGTTGGTACAGAAAAGAACCGGGAAACCGGATGCTCCGGTTCCCAATTTGCGGCTTCGAATCGCCTACGGTGCGCTCCGTTACGAAATCTGCCTCAGTTCCTCAACCACATTCGGTTAGTGATAATAATTGAATAGTATTTGATTTAAATGCAAATTTGGCCTTGTATTAGTGGAATTAAGAATTATTAAGTGTTGTGACAGGGGAGGTGAAGAAGGTAATGAGCGAGGAAACGGGATTGAAGGTGGAAGAACAGAGAGTGGTATACAGAGGAAAAGAGCGGGAAAATGGTGAGTTTTTAGATGTGTGTGGAGTAAAAGATCGGTCAAAGTTGGTGTTGATTCAAGATCCTTCTAGTATCGAGCGACGATTCATTCAGATGCGTATCAATGCTAAAATCCAAACTGCAAATCGTGCCATCAATAATGTGTCTGTCCAACTTGATCAGCTCGTAGATCAGGTGTGTAACTTTTCCTGGTGTGGTTGAAGATGCTATTTTTGCTTATATTTTGTGACGAAGTCAAATGCTATATTTTTCTGGCAGGTAGCTGCAATTGAAAAGTCAATTTCAAAGGGAGTCAAAGTGCCTGAAGTTCAGATCATAACATTGATTGAGATGCTTATGAGACAAGCAATCAAATTAGAAAGTATTTCCGCGGAAGGGGATGCTTCTGCACAGAAAATATTACAGGTATTTCCAATATAATTTCATTTTGTTACTAAGGTACTTATTTCATACCAAGTACCAATTCTGACACACAATAAATATGATACTAATCATAATTTAAAAAAATGAATTAATTGAAAATAATTAAAATGTCAGTATTATTACTCTGACACGTGTTGAACATTGAGACTCGTCTTTAATAAGAAGTGTCGATGCTAACTTATTTTTACATTTACTTTTACTTGCTTGGAAGATAAATGTAGGTGGATAGGAGTATGTTATAAATATATTTTGGTGGAACATCATCTTTAATTAAATTTATTTTTCTTCAATCTTAATTTAAAATTTAAGGGAAAATTACAAGCTAAATCTATTGTTCATTAGCATTTTGGTTAGTCCTAGGAAATGATTAGTTAGAAGCTAAATCTAATGGTTGCTTTTACAGGGAAAGAGAGTGTAGAAATGTGTTGAAACTCTGGATCAACTAAAGACATCTAATGCAACAATAAAGCCTATGGTTGTTACAACCAAGTGGGAGACCTTTGATCATCCCTCAACCCCAACCAAGTGGGAGTTATTCGAATGATTTTTCTCATCCCCTCTTCCCTCTCTATCCCCTTATTTTATTTTATTTTATTTTCTAATACTGGTACCTCAATATTCTTTGTCAATAGTACTTATTTTCTTTTTTTGGGTGGAATTGTCAATAATACTTATAACCTTATTATTTCTGAACTCAAATGTTTGCTGTGATGAATGATGATATTGATACCATAAAACTACAAATTTTTTATGGTAAAAACGATACTTGAACGTCTTCAATGCAATTAAAATAAAAGTCGAAAATGTTTGTATATTTCGAGAAAAAAAAAATCACAATGTTTTATACCAATCTGTTTGGTCACTTGGTCCACCATAACGTGTTCGCCTTTTAGGTTTGACGACTGTATGATCGAGCACACAAGTAGGTTATGGAGCGATTGAGTAGGCTAATGAGCATAAAACATGCGGTGCTATTATTATCTTTCAATTTCAACTAGTACTACGTTATACGGTAGCGTCCCCTCTTGAACTGGAACAAGTGAGTGTGTAACTGAAAGCTGAGACAAATGAACGCATCCTCGAAGCTTTTCTCATTATTCCATACTCCCAAAAACCATTTATCCTCCTTCATCACATTTTCAACCACCTCAGAAAACCCAACATCCCACATTCTCACCAAATGCATTGCTCTTTTACAATACTGTGCCTCTTCCAAACACAAACTAAAACAAATCCACGCATTTTCCATAAGACACAGTGTCCCTCTCAACAACCCCGACATGGGAAAGTACCTTATTTTCACTATTGTGTCTCTCTCCGCATCTATGTCTTACGCTTACAACGTTTTCACTATGTTACATAACCCCAATGTGTTTACTTGGAACACCATGATTAGAGGCTACGCTGAGAGTGATAACTCATCCCCTGCACTTCCTTTCTACCGTAAAATGTTGGTTTCGTGTGTTCAACCTGATACTCATACTTACCCTTTTCTTCTTAAGGCTATTTCAAAGTCGTTGAATGTTAGAGAAGGTGAAGCTATTCATTCGGTTACTATAAGAAATGGGTTTGAGTCGTTGATTTTTGTTAAGAACAGTTTGCTTCATATATATGCTGCTTGTGGTGACACTGAAAGTGCATACAAGGTGTTTGAGTTAATGGGTGAGAGAGATTTAGTTGCTTGGAATTCTGTTATTAATGGGTTTGCTCTTAATGGAAAGCCTAATGAAGCTTTGAGTTTGTTTAGGGAAATGAGTTTGGAAGGTGTGGAGCCAGATGGGTTTACTGTGGTTAGTTTGTTATCTGCTTGTGCTGAACTTGGTGCTCTAGAGTTAGGACGTAGGGTTCATGTTTATTTGTTGAAAATTGGGTTGACAGAGAATTTGCATGTGAATAATTCGCTTTTAGACTTTTATGCAAAATGTGGGAGCATAAGGGAGGCTCAGCAAGTGTTTAGTGAGATGGGAGAAAGGAATGTGGTTTCTTGGACTTCTTTGATTGTTGGTCTGGCTGTTAATGGGTTTGGTGAGGGAGCACTTGAGCTTTTCAAAGACATGGAAAGACAAGAATTTGTTCCTGGTGAGATCACTTTTGTTGGTGTTTTATATGCTTGCAGCCATTGTGGGATGTTGGATGAAGGGTTCAATTATTTTAGAAGGATGAAAGATGAATATAGTATTATGCCGAGGATAGAACATTATGGTTGTATGGTGGATTTATTGAGTAGGGCTGGTTTAGTTAAACAAGCTTATGAATATATTCAGAATATGCCAATGCAGCCAAATGCTGTTATTTGGAGGACCTTATTAGGGGCATGTACAGTGTATGGAGATTTGGGTTTGGGCGAGATAGCAAGATCTCACTTGTTGAAGTTAGAGCCTAAACACAGTGGAGATTATGTGCTTCTCTCGAATCTTTATGCCTCTGAACGCCGCTGGTCCGATGTACAGATGGTGAGGAGGTCGATGATAGAGGACGGTGTTTGGAAAACACCTGGCTATAGTCTCGTTGAATTGGGAAACCGCGTTTTTGAATTTACTATGGGGGATAGGTCTCATCCTCAGAGTCGGGATGTGTACGCGCTGTTAGAGAAGATTACTGAATTGTTGAAGCTAGAAGGTTATGTGCCTCATACAGCAAATGTGATGGCTGACATAGAGGAGGAGGAGAAAGAACAAGCTTTGTCTTATCATAGTGAAAAGGTTGCAATTGCTTTTATGCTCTTGAATACAGCACCAGGGACTCCAATCAGGGTCATGAAGAATTTAAGAGTTTGTGCAGATTGTCATATGGCTATCAAACTCATATCAAAGGTTTATGATAGAGAGATTGTTATTAGGGATCGTAGTCGGTTTCACCATTTTAGAGATGGTTTATGTTCCTGTAAAGATTACTGGTAATTTATTTATGTCAAGTTATCAGCATTTGATAATGACCCCAATGCTGTATTGTTTTTGAGGTAGGATGTGGTGCTTAGATATAGAGGCAGTGAGACATGGCTGATGATTTTGATAACTTGCAGTCATTCTCAGTAAATATGTTTGTCCTTCCCCTCCAACAATCAACTCTAGCATCAGAGGCATCACATTAGCCCCATGGGGAGAGCATAAGAAGGGGATGAAAAAATCAAAAGGGGAAGGAATTTAATGGCTCGAGGGCACATTTTTTTATGTCAAATGTTGTCATACACAATCAGAAGTTATGAAAAGTGAAGATGCAAAATGTGTAGTGGTGCTTCATTGAGGCGCTTGATCCAAGTGTCCTAGACAAGCTTCTTGAAGAGTTAGTCATCACTCATTAGTGTCGTTTGTTAGGTTGAACTCAAAAATCTAAAATGTTGAGTTGACGAATATTTTGGAACAAAATAAACTTAAATTTTATTAAGCCAATATTTTACATTGAATCGGGTTGATACTTGGGACTCGACCAATTTTATTAGGAAAATATTGACAAAATTGTTCCAATATAATATTAAAAACTTAAATTGAAAATATAATTTTGAAAAATATGCATTCAGTATCTTAAACTTATGTTTTATTTTCATTTTTGATTATAAGGACACTTGTTAATATAACTTATTTTATGAATATCTTAAAATATACATTATGAAAGCAACATTTCATATTATAGTTTAAAGTAGAGAAAGTCTTTGTATTTTCTTCGATTTTTACTTTTGTATTTTTACAAAAATTTTGTTTCACTTTTTTTAAAATAAAGTAAATCAAACAACGTTAACACCCTACTAATGAATTTTTCTTATACATAACGTTTTTATAATACATAATTTTATAAAGCAAGAAGGGTACCCCTAATATGGACCTCACAAAGAGAGGTCCAATGATGGACCCATTAGTTCAACTTCCTACAATATTAATCTGCCAAAAAAATGAAAACAAAAAGTCGTCTTTTTGTTTGGTCTATGTGAAAATGCCTCTTGACTGCCACTGTCTAACTTCATAAATATTAACGAAATAAAATTAAGTATGAATGAAAAAGATTTATATTATTACAAAAAATGAATTAATAATTTGTATAATTTTTATTTTATGTAATCCCAACCGTTAATTTATCAAACACTAATTTTTTTTTATCAAATAAAGATTTATTTAAGTTAAAAAAAATAAAATAAAAAAGATTTTTAAGTTCCTTTTATAAACATCGACCTTATATTATGAGGTAATTATTGTTTTTTAGCAGAAGTAGATATTGTTTTAACTACAGCAATAAATAAAATTACCAATTTATTATTCACCTAAAAAAGAAAAAAATGATGAAGCGTATCTCGCAATCTTCCTTAAATTCGAATTCGAACCGCGAAAACGAATTGTGTTGGCGCGTGAGATATAGAGAGCGCAGTTTTCAAATTTAGATTAATTAAAAAAAAAAATACTTAAAATTAAAACCCTTCTCCTATCACTCTTTCCGCTGCAATTTCAGAGTTCTTTGTTGTTGTTGCTGTTGTTGCGTCAGAGACATTTTTTTTCAATGGGAGACCTAGAAAAAATGGGAAGAGAACTCAAATGTCCAATCTGGTATCAATTCAATTCAACCATTACCCCTTTCTTCTCTTTCTCTTTCTCTTTCTTCTTAACTCTTTATTGTTTCATCTTGCAGTTGGAGTTTACTACATTCTGCGGTTTCACTCACATGCAATCATCTTTTCTGCAAGTAAGTAGTACAATTTCACACAATCCGATTCATGTTTCTTTTCACTCTTTTACAAATTTGGTTTTTATTTTGCAATTTTCAGCTCGTGTATAATTAAGTCCATGAAATCTTCATCTTCTTGTCCTGTCTGTAAAATTCCCTTCACTCGTCGAGGTACATCTCCTCAATTACAACGCCTCATTTCATTTCTGTATTAACCCTAATTTAATCATAAATCACATCAATCCTAATTAATTAATTGTTTACAGAGGTTCGTCCTGCTCCTCACATGGACAATTTGGTTACCATCTACAAAAACATGGAAGCTGCTTCCGGAATCAATTTATTCGTCACTCAAAATCCACCTGCTACTAATTCACCAGGTTATTCTGCCTTTCATTTCAAAGTAATCTTCCATTTTATTTCATGGTTATTATGTTATTGAGTCCAGTAATTTTTATTTTTATTTTTGTATTAAAATGGGCACTAAGAAAATAAATTATTTTTCGGTTTCTTTAATTCTTTATCTTCTAATAATGAATGATCTTCTTGCAAAATATTAACAATAAGCTGTATAAGGTTTTATTTTTTATTATAGTTTGTTATTTGTGACTATGTTATACGAACTGTTATGATTATTGATATTGTGTTGCCATCATTGATTACACTATGCTTTCAGTGTGTCATGTGTTAGTCAGACTCTCCCTGCTTTTTTTAACTTTAATTGAATTCGCATGTTTAGGTTATAAGTTCCATGCTTTCAACTCAGAAACCTAATACACTTACTGGATTGTAGAACCTCAACTAAACATGGAGAAATTAGGATTAGAGAGGAACTATGCAATCACACAAACACTGCCTCAACTCTAATAAGACAATTTATCTCCAAAAGATATTCAATTTTAATAAATAAATAAAAAAGATAATCAATATAGTCTCATTAATTATCATTGGCAACCCCAATTCATAGTATATTTATATGCTTTTCTAACACTTAAGTTATGTTACAGATGAGGAAAAGCAATGTGAAGGTGATGCAACTGATGCTGATTTTGGTGAGAAGGGAACTGGTGGAACTCATGAAAATCATGCTGAGGAAAAAACCCCAAAGACAAAGAAGTCGAGAAAGAAGCTTAAGACTGGCACCAAAAGTTCGGCTTCTGACTGTGGGAAGCCTTCTTTTCCTGCAAAGAAAAGGGTTCAGGTGCCACAGGATATTCTTTCAGAAACTCCACTGAGGAATTTTAAGTCTGGAGGCTCTCTTAGTGAAATTAACCAAGAAGGAACACAGAACATTTCAATCAAGGCAAATGAAAGACCACTCCAAAGTGAAAAAGGTGATCATGTGAAAGAACCTTTCTTTTGGTTAAGAGAGGAGGGAGATGCTGAAAAGTTAAGTCAGGGAACTGACGAGGATCAACTTATTGATGGCCCAACACCAGTTCCTCCTTCATTCAGTGATCTTAAAGATGCTGATGATGGAAGTCCTTCAAAACAAGCTCCATCAGTAAGTAGATGGCATATAACAAGCTATTAAGTTGTTAGGAATTTTGAGAAAAGTCATTTGGTATTTTTCTCTTATTATTTAATGTTTAAAAATATTTTTTTTTTGCCTTATTGGACTATTTTATTATTAAGAAAAGCAAAACCTTGTTGAAGTCGTTCAACTTCAAATTTGGTTTAACTTAAAATTGATTTTTTTTTGTGGCGTTGAAATTTGGCTTGTTAGATAATAAAATCAAGTTGAATTGCTCTCTAGCTTTGGATTAAAAATTTAAATAATAATAACTTTTGTTGTGATTGTTATGTAGGATGAGGTGCAAAACAAACCATCTATTGATTTATTTGATAGTGAAATGTTTGAATGGACGCAAAAGCCATGCTCCCCTGAATTATTTTCTACTCCCATCAAAATGCAGGTAGTGAGAATTGTATCAAAAGGTTTTTCATACACGATTTAGTTTGTTATGCATAACCTACTTATTGAAGTTTTAATAAGTTGCATAATAGTTGCAGGTTGAGGATACTCTTGAGATTGATGAAAATATAGAGGAATTGGTAACAGCATCACAAGAACATCAGTCAAGTGCTGATGCTTATGACACAAACTTTGAGAATTCCATAGTAGGAAATCAACTTGCTGATGCGCTACCATCAGGCATATCTTCACAAATTAGAAGTTTTGATGATCTAAATGGAGTGAAGAAGTATACAAAGAGAAACAGGAAGGCTACAGAAAAAGCTAGGCAATACCAGATTAGGGAACAAAAATGTCAAAATGATGGAATGAATATGGATTCAAATATAGCATCCAAAGTCATTGAGGAGCAATTGTTGGACTACAAGTGCGAAGCTTCTAACCTGAAAAAGTCTAATAGAAGGGACAAGAGGGTTTCTTTTGTTACCAGTACAGATTCAATGCCTCAAACTGCTGGTATGGTCTCCAATATACTAGGAGTTCAAAGCAATGGTGAAGGGAAGATGGCTAAGAATTCATATACTTCAGCATCTAAACAAGGTAATGAGATGCGATGTCCTCGGAAGATTGCTGGAAAAAGTCAGGTGATAAGAGCTGGAAAACAAGAGCTGGATGATGTGCATGACCCACCTGAAGATTTATCTTCAGAGCAAAATCAGTGCAATGAGTTTGCTGGTTCTGCTTCATTCACTTTAAATCTGCAGACTGATAATAATAGAAAGGCTGCTAATACTGGGAAAAGAAAAAGCAGTTTGTCCAGAAATTCTATGTCTTGCAGTAAAGAACAGAAGAGTGCTAAAAAGTTTAAAGTTTCCCCTGATTATATCTCTAGGACTAAAAAGGATGAGGAAATTCAACTAAATAAAAGTATTAAGCAAGATACTGATGTCAGGGATTTGAATGATTATTCAAAAGAGAAACACTGTCATTTGACAGACAAACCAGTTTTAAAGAAATGTGTGAGCCATGTCAAAAAGTACCAATGTGCCTTCTGTCTCTCATCAGAAGAATCTGAGGTAAAATTGTTTGCTTGATTATCTTTTCGTCATTATAACTGGATAGGAACTTACATTATGCAATTCCAACTACAGGCTTCTGGCTCAATCGTGCATTATTTTGATGGCAAGCCTGTAGCTGCTGATTATGAAGGAGGATCTAAAGTCATACATTGTCACAGGAATTGCACTGAATGGTATAGAAATTTTGTATGAGTGACATAATTAACGGATTTAGATATTTGATGCTGATCATCTATCAAATAATTATATAGTTGCCTATAATTGATTTAATCAAGTTGTTTTTAGTAGCTTGCTATAGTAACGATTAGGACTTGTAAGTGACGTGTTTTAAATATGCATCAGGGCCCCAAATGTATACTTTGAAGATGATAATGCAATAAATCTTGAAGCTGAAATAAGTAGAAGTCGGAGAATCAAATGTAGTTTTTGTGGACTTAAAGGAGCTTCCCTCGGTTGCTATGAGAAAAGTTGTCGCAAAAGCTTCCATGTTCCTTGTGCCAAGTGGACTTCTCAATGTCGATGGGATATGGTATATGATAAAACCAAACTGCATCTAAAAAATCATAGTTAATGCCTTTTTCTGAATACAAACTTCTAACCAGATCGTTCTAATTTTGTTCAGGAAAACTTTGTCATGTTATGCCCTCTACATGCTCCCTCCATGTTGCCGTATGAAAGTTCAGGATCCCAACACAAGAGCAAGAAATTTAATGCTAAGAAGGGCAAAAGCTGTAGTATCAAACATGACATTACAAGCCAAAGTCGAATTGCTCAAGGATCTTACAAGAAAATTGTGCTGTGTTGTTCAGCTCTATCCGTACAGGAGAGGGTAAAATAATTGCTTTTAATATCTATCTAGAAATTTTCTCATTAAATAATATTTTTTATTCATTATTTTTTTATGGTTGAAAATATAGGGTGTTGTTTCTGAATTTGAAAGAGTGGCCAAGGTTACAGTTTTGAAAACTTGGGATTCAAGTGTTACCCATGTAATAGCATCAACAAATGAAAATGGGGCATGCCGAAGGACTCTCAAAGTATTGTTGGGTATTCTAGAAGGAAAGTGGATTCTCAGCATTGAATGTAAGTTCAGTTCTTTTATTTCTCTCTATGTTCAGTTACTAGTTTCTTACAAAGTTGCTATCATAAGGTCATAGTAAATGTCAAATAATTTCTCCTCTCTCTTTTTTGATGTTTAGTAATTTACTTTTTGTTCTTGTGTTGGTTGGTTTTTGATAAGCAGGGATCAAAGCTTGCATGAAAGAAACAAGACCTGTTGATGAGGAGCACTATGAAATTAATGTCGACATCCATGGAATTAGGGATGGTCCTCGTCTTGGTCGACTAAGAGCACTAGACAAGGTTAGAGTCTTAAGATATTTGCCGTTCGCATGTTACGATTAATTACTGTTGTTCTTTAAGAAAATAGTTTGAGGACGAAAAAATTGTAATAGTAATGTGCCTTCTATATGTTTCCAGAACTTTTCTTCTTTGGCTTTAATAACCATACGTTCAAGAACTTTATTCAAGTTTTTATCTCGTATAACCATTCTTAAAATGTATGTCTATGAGAAGCTGACCACTAATATCCACAAAGCATAATGAAAGAAATAATGGTAACTTTTCTTACCAAGAAAATTATATGCATGTAGCTAATGTGTGGAAGTATATTATGGCTGCATGGAAGTAGTCAAGTAGGGAAATTGAGTACTGAGAATTGTAGGATCGAATGTGTTTTGTTAATTTTTGCCTTTTCATTTTCCACCTTTCTGTAGTTGCCAGTATTATTTATTGACTATTAGTTTTTTTGCCAATATTATACATTGAATAGTTTGATGTGTTTCAATTGAGCTAAGCTAGAATAACTGCAGGATGATTTCAATAAATGCTCCTTTTTCTCAGACTAAACTAGTGGTTTGTGTTGGCAATTTCTTATGCAGCAACCAAAGCTTTTTGATGGCTGCAAGTTTTATTTCATGGGAGGTTTTATCCAGTCATACAAGTGCTATCTGCAAGACCTTGTGATTGCTGCTGGAGGGATTGTTCTGCATAGAAAACCAGTGTCAGGTGACCAAAAAGTGATACTACCTGATGTGCATCCACAACAAACCCTCATAATCCACAGTCTTGAGCTTCCTGCTACATGCAATCCTTTGGAAAAGGATGCAATTTTTTGCCAAAGGCTATCTGATGCAGAGGTTTTGGCAAGGTCTACTGGTTCAAATGTTGCAAGCAATACGTGGATTCTGAATTCAATTGCTGGCTGCAAGTTGCAAAGCCTTGCTCAATAAATGTGATGGATCATTTACTTGCACATGATCCAAAATCAGTGTTTTTCCTTTTGTTTATCTATAAATTTATATGCAGACTCATTATATACCTTTTCTTAAGAGTATATATTAGTAAATTTCTGATTTGTTAATAGACTCCTAAAATATAATTTGTGTAATTCTTAACCAGTATGTCAGCAGTTCTTTATTTGTTACTTATGGTTCTAAAAGTATAGCTTAATTCACTCTTTCTAAAAATAAGCCAGATTTGTTTAGTATACATCCTGTCTGGTGTTGCAAAAACAACTTTCTACATGTAATTGGACAAACACCTCCAATTAAAAATAAGCCAGAAATTCTACATTTCATGTGATGTTCTCATTTTTTTTTGAGGTTGAATAATGTATTTAAATGTAAACACTACTTTATAAGTTCATATAAAGCAGATTGAAAGGAACAAGAATTCAATTTAGGACATGCACACAGAGGACAAGAATCTGGTTTATGAAACAAGTCTTGTGCCATTGGAAATCTAATTCAGAAAACATTTTAATCACTATTCTCCTCTTTGACCATTTTTCCTCTCCTATTCTTCCTGCTCATGGTCTAAGAGCATGCTGTCTAGACACTGAAAATATACATGGTAGGCTAGAAGTGAATAATGTCATTCTGTACATGGACGATGCTTTGATAGTGTTCATTTCCTTCCCCTGTAAACCATGCTTCTCACCTTTGCCTCTTCTAAATATAGATTGAGCTTTTGGCTTATCATATTAAGTTTTCTTTTGTGTATGTTTTGATAGTTTCATGTGAAGAGATTCAAGCATATGCTCTATATCTGATATTTCCTCTTCGACACCACTTGTCTCTAGATTAGTTGTTGCCATGTGTTCCTTGAAGCTATGAATCCTGTCAATGCCTGATTGAACTTCCAACCACATTTGCTCCATTGTAGCATGAATTTCCTTTTTATCCTCTTGCATGTCTCTTAGTTTTCTCTTCATAGACCTGTAACCATCAATGGATTTTTGGAGCTGTTCCGAAAGAGCCCTGTTACGTTCTTGAAGGACTATGTTCCCTTCCATTTCTACTCCACTACTACTCTTCTTCTCTCTCTCCTTCTGTTCTGAGTTCCAAGCATGCAGCCTCCCCATCAACATGTCATTCTGAGCTTTTAGATCGCCTATAAGCTCCTCAAGTTCTGCCAACTCTTGAGCCTTTCTTGCAAGCTCAGAAGCCATGATTTGCTTTTCTTTTCCCAAACTTGAACACAATGCTTGAAGACTCTGCCGTGCCACCAAGCTCGCGTTTAGCTCTTTCCTCAGTCTATCTTTCTCATCTGGAGGCGTATCATGAGCTCTTTTTTCCTTTGGTATGTTTGGCCTAAGGTCAGTGTTACATCTCCTAAGTTCAGCTCTTCTCTTGGTAGAAGATTGAACCTTTTGAACCCTTGTCCTAACCTCATCTAATAGAAACATCATACCATTTACCCTATGACACTTTCTCTCATCGTTGTCTTTTGTGGTAGCCCCATTGTGGTCTTGAATTAGTTTTAGCAATAGCCTAACATTTGTGGCAAGGCCTAATGGCAAAAATGAAACAGAATAATTAAGAATCATTAGTCATTCACATATGCCTAATAATGTGGAATGTTTTATCATTATTATTATTATTATTATTATTATTATTATTATTATTATTACTATATTATTTTCTTCAAAAAGAAAATTATTATTATTGACCATTTTTATTCTAACAATGGATTTCTTGAGTAACAATTGTTTGCAAATCAATTTTCAATTCAAAGCTAAAAAAAAAAGGCTAAGAAATTTGTAATGGGGTTGAATGTGTGTAACACATGAAATTACCTTCCATACCAAATTCTTCTTCTGGCTGTCCATTGTTACTTGTTGAAGAATGATTTAATTGGGGAGATGAAAATGCTCGGACATGATCCATGCTATGCCCACAATTGATCAAATTTAAAGAGGGAGAGTCAAAGTGGTAAAAGATATGATAAACAAGAATGAGTTAGAAGGTTTTTATGTTGTTGTTATGAATTTTCAATGTAAGATGTACTTAGAGATTCAAGAAGAGAGAATTACATTTGTAGTATTTCTTCTTCTTCTTCTTCTTCTACTTTTCCCTGGGAAAAAGTTTATGTTTTAGTTTCTTAATTTCTAATATAGTATAGTATATTGTGAGGTTAGTTCGAATGGAAAATAGGTTGGTTCAAGGTTGATGCGCAATTATTGCTTTGAGTTTGACTTTTTCAATGGTTTCGTTTCCCTCGAGGCTGCATTTTTGGGTAATTAATAATTATTACTATTCTTCTTCTATAGTAACTTCATTTTTGGGTAATTTTCATCTTTTTATTTTTATTTTTATAATAGGTAATTTTCATCTTCTAACATCTCGTTTGTAGATGTTTGGAAAATTTGAACCATAAATAAACTTGATATATAATGTCTATTATCATGTTTCTATCTCTAGCTATAACAACTTGAATTTATAACTCGAATTCATATGAAATAGTATTAAAATAATCAATAGTATTGGAAAAAAAAAACAAATATTGAGAAATTTTAAAAATACAATTATAATACAAGAATATAATGTTAAAACTCTAAACCGAAAAAGAAAATCACGATCATTGTGTAATGACAACTAAAAAATAATACAATGTTAAGAATTTTATAACACATTCTCTCAAACACCTTCAACCCTAATATCACGAAGAATTAAATCTCATATATATAGTCTTTGTGATAAGAACCTCAAGAGCATGAAGATGATCTATATTTTAATAAATTAAGATAAACTTTATTTATTTTAATTTGATTTGTAATAAACCTTAGTTTGTTTTATTTGGAATTGTAATAAATTTTAATTTAGATTTAGTTGATTTCATGTATAAGTGAATATACTTTACTTCCTAACATTTAGTTTATTTATAAAAAAAATGATGTAGCTCAATATGGGCCTAGAGAATAGTGTAATTATGACTCATTTAACTTTAGAGATAGTTTTAAAATAAATATGTTTCGTAATCTTATTGAGACATGTTTGAAATGAATTAAAAAATTTCTCGAGAGAATGGTGAATGTGATGTGTCTCCTCTTTGAGTTATTGAATTAGAAGTTACTTGAATCTTATGAATGACTAACAACTTCCTTACTATTGTGGTGATTTCTCATTGACTTATCAATCACCATTAATTGTGGCGACTTATCCATCTCCTCCATCTAACCTATGTTCGTTTGTTTCTTTTCCCTTTTATTTTACCACTTTGTTTCAAGAAATAATTTAGTAGATCATTCATCTCTTGTGGAATCAACCCAAATCCACATCATGTGGTATCAGATTACAGAAATTTCGAGTGAGATTAGAAGGAATGCTCTATAGGGTTCTTCTTTGAACCAGATTTGGATCTTATCAATAACTTTTTACTCTTGTGGTGATTCTACTTTGATCTTATCATTTCTTTGTTGAGTGTAGCGATTTCTACCATTTCGTTCCTTCTCCATATTTTGTTGTTTGTTTTCTCCATTTTATTCGATACTTTGTTTAAAAATATCACTTGGTTAGATTCTTCAACTCATATGAAAACATTCAAATCCATATGGTTCTGTTCTTTAACTATTTTATTTTTATTCCAAAACTTTAATTCTTTTAAAAAATCAAGATATAAATAATGATATTTTTCTTTCTATGCTCTTAAAAATCTAAAAATATATATTAAATGAGTTTTATTTTTACTTTTTTAATATGTGTATTAAAATTAAAAGAACTATAACGTTGAATATATGTTTTTCTATTTAATTATTGTTGATTACCTACTAGGTATATCTAATCCAAAAGTGTTAAGTACGTGTCATATTAAGAGAAAGTACTTGTAACCAACTAGGTTGAAAAATAGAGGTATGCTAGAGGCAAAGCTTAAAATGAAGAGTACGTGGTCTAGCATTATATATTATACATAAAGAGGAGGAATAATTAGCCATAACTCCAAATCAATAATGTTTGACCACAAGCATGAATAAAAAAATAAAAAAATATGAGTAAATTATTTTATTTAATATTCATAAACATTATTGATTTGGAATTGTGTCTAAGCAAATATCTGTGGTTACAGATACTATTGTCCTCTTTATTAACTAGAAGTTATCAAATCATACATAATAAATATCATTTACTGCCTTTGACCATAGCTAAAAATACTCATATCATACAGAGCCATGCATGTGGTTTTAAACGCGATCAACGCCCCTACATGCTGAGGCTTTTATCATATGATATGATCTTTGCACCTAAGTAGAAGCGGATCCCAATTTAGGTAATTAGAAAATTGGTGGCTAAAATTTACATCAATTAACTTTATTATATAATTAATGTTATTGTTTGAAATGTTGATTCTTTTGATATTCGACATTTTAGGTTAGAGCATCTCTCCTTTAATATTTTGCTTTGAGGTTTTAAAAAAAATTAAAAACCCAAGATAGGATAAGAATAATATGGTTTCACACAATGTTGTTGGATCCTAATTTAGGAAATTATAAAATTTGTGGCTATACAGTCTAGGATGAATCTATTTGTCACCTCCACATGTATATTACTCATCATATATTTTATAAATTTCAACTTTGTCTCTTTCATTTGACACAATAAGCAAACACACAAAAGATCAGATGTTTTTTCAAAAGTTAAAAAATTCAGAATATAAAATAAGGTGAAGTAAAAATTCAGTACACAAAATGTACTAAGGATTTCAAAATTAAAAATTCGGAATGTAACAATGTATATCTGATTTCTGTTATTAAAATATTTGATATGTATATTTAAAAATTAAAAACTTCGTAAAGTAAATGAATACACCAAATGTTTTGTTTTAGACAAATAATCGGTATATAAAATTGTAATCAAATATTTTATTTTTTCAAATAATCGTTATTTAAATTGTATACCAATTATTTGGTTATCAGAAATAACTGATATGTTATATATATTTCCTAAATGTCAGATATCCGAAACCTTAATTTTAATTAATTTAATTATGTTTTTTCAGGAATGAATGACGTTGAATTTGATATGTCTGATGCATCAGATTTACCGACATATTTTACTAATACATTCACTATGGATCAAATAAATTTTTAATTTGAAATGACATTGATTTTTGTTATTATATAGAAGATGATATGATTAATATTGTTTTTAATATATATTTTTGCAGATATTTCCTACAAAAATGGGATAATGATTTCATAATCATTGGTTAGTGGATATTTTAAAAGGTCATACATATTTAGGACGCTTAACCGAATATAAGTAAAAATTTGTCAATGACATAACAAAATACTGACTTGCACCAAGACACATATTGAGTGCATTAAAAGATTAAAACAAAGACAATCTCATAGGTGTCACCCTGACTTGTAAGCAAACAAGTGTGTATCAATCTAATTTGAAAGGTCATAGAACTGAGATGCAACAACTATTGAAATTAATAAAAGATGAGAAGTATGTGTGTCGGTATAGAAGAAATGAAGACTCATATGTTGTTAGAGACGCTTTTTTGTACTCATCTTGATTCGATTAAGTTGTTGAATTTGTTTCCTAATGTATTGATTATGGACAATACATACAAAACTAACAAATACACGATACCACTGCTTGAAATAGTATGTGTCACCTTAATAAAGTTAACATATTATGTAACATTTGCTTATTTGGAATCTGAGAAGCAAAATAACTTTTGTTAGACGTTAGAAAAGTTCAAAACTTTATTCTTGAAAGATAGCTTAATTTCAAATGTGATTTTGACTGATAAAGATCTTGCCATGAAGAATGTGCTTGAGGTGGTATTTCCATACAGATGAATTTGTTATGTTGCTTTCATGTCAATAAAAATGTTGGAGTCAAATGTAAGCAATATGTGTTGAACGAAAGACAAGAGTCAATAATAAATTTGTGGAATAAGATTATCTATTCTTCCAATATGATAGATTACCAGCGACATTTGCAACACTTTGAGCTAGTATGTGTTGTTATTATCATCTTTGTTGACTATGTTAAAGTTACATGGTTAACTCCTTTCAAGGAAAAGTTTGTTGTAGCTTGGACGAATCGTGTTATGCATTTAGGAAAAACAACAACCAACAAATAATAAACTGTAAAGTTTCTAATTTAATGTAATTAGTTTTTTTTTTTTGTATAGAGTCGAATCATCTCATTGAAGATTAAAAAATGTGTTGCAAGATAGTAAAGGAGACTTGTGTAGGAGTTGAGACGTTGCGAACAACATGTATAAGTACAACAATTAGCATAAACACAAAAAATTAAAATAAAATACATGTAAAATGGTCATATATCCTCCGATCTTTATGGGGTTATGCCTGCTTGCATCACCAAGGTAGTAATACAACACAATCAAAGCAGCTAAGCCACATCCCCAATTGTCGTAGTTCGCTACATTGTGAAATAAAAATAAATATTTTGCATCCACTAGAGTATGACTTTTATCCGCCAGAACATAGCATTCAACCAATGGAGAAGGTAGGCCCTTGTACTCTTTTGATATTTTGTCTCCTCATATTTTTTTGGAAAAACCTCGTCCTTCAACCAATTCAATTTGAAATGAGCACCCCCTTGGTGGATCAAGTTTATGTGACTGCATCTCCATACGAGACCTCTAATAATTCCACAGTTGTCACTATAACCATATCAACATTCATATCAATAGGTGGAGAAAAGAAGTGACCAGAGATAGGAACATCCAATATGACTCACACATCATCTAAAGTGACAGTCATATCTCCAAAAGACAAGTGAAACAAGCTAGTCTCACTATGTCACCTTTCGATGAATGCTGATACAAGATTACAATCAACCATCGTCAATGAGTACTCAATCAATTGCTCCAAATTTTATCCTTCAATCCACTCCTCTATAAATTTTGACAAGTCACTAAGCTTAAACTTCTTGATTTTAAGACTATGTGTAACCACATTCAAAGCACCACGATATGATCTCAACAGTGATGTGTCATATGGTCCTTTAGGGAAGTCATGCTCCGACTCCTCTTGACCCTGCTCTGGCTCCTCATGACCCTGCTCCATATGCTCTCCCTCTATATGTTGTTGCTCAATATGATCTTCGTCGATATGTTGCTGCTATATGTGATGTTTCTTTGATAGCCCCTCTTACATCCTAGAAATACCGACACAAGCTTCTCCAGCTCTCTTCCTCCTAGATGTAGTAGGTTGAACTCTTTCCCCCCTCCAACGAATAATTGATCCATCTCGACCTCTACTCCGAGCCACTAAATAAAAAAATATATAAATTAAAATATAAAAAAAGAAAAAAAAATTAATAAAATGGGTTCCAACTTTTTCGAAAAACAAAAAACTCGATATCTCATTTTAGGTACCGAATATTTCAAAATCAAAATATTCGGTATAGTGTTAACATACCAGTTTCTTTTAAATACTCATTACAAATATTTGAATATCGTTTTTTAGAAAAACAAATATTCGGTATTATAAATAATACCAAGTATTTCATTTTGAAAAAACTTTATATACCAAACATTTTCATCTCAAAATAGTTGGTATATGATATTTTGGTATATAGAAAAATACAAAGCTCTCTTAAACTTACTTTATCAAGGTTCCGAATTTTTGAGAAAAATAAAGGTGTTTTGAGTTGTTGTCAATTTTTAATATCAAAAGAGCATATTTGTATTTTTACTAAAAATGTAAAGGTAAAAAGTATAATTGTAGAGGTGGCAAGTAGAATCCTCACCGAATAGTCATTAAACTTCATAATAAAACACATCTAAGCCCATTTCTGAAGAAGCGTTTATTTATCTTCTTCTCTTTATCTTCGTAATGTGTTTTATATATTCCCCATTCCACTTTAGTCTTTTTTCAATACCTAACACAAGATTTACATCAATTAACTTTATTACATAATATTTGACATTTTAGATTAAAGCATCTCTTTAGTGTTTTGCTTTGTGATTTTCTTAAAAAATAAAAAAACTAAGATAAGGATAAAAATTATATGCTTCCACACAATGTTGTTGGAGCCATAATGGAAATCGAATGAGTTACATGTTATGGCTTCGATTGATTCAGCAACAATTAAACTAGATTATTAATATTAATAATTATTTTAAAACAAAATTAGAGTGCAAAGTCATTGCTGGAACATAATTCTTAGGGTACACAATATAAGAATGACTTGAAAGAGCACAAATTTGCAATCATCTCCTTCTGCAAATTGCAATACATTTCATACATCTAAGTGCAAATTGCAATACGTCTCACATAAAATCATCAAATGAGTTCCTTAAAATGTTACTATCGGAGATGCTCTTAAATATTAATATTTTCACTAGTTCTATATATGGTTGAATGTGTTAGTGATAGTTAGATTTTTTAAGTAAAATTTTGCATGTTGATTCTGATTAGTTCACGACTATGCGACAAATAATGGATAATTATATGGACAATTATTTGAAGCATAATGACAATTAATCTTATGTTAGAAAAATAGGAATGTTTGTATTGATCTAATTTATATTTATCTTTTTTTAATTAGACAATTATTTTATCTAAAAAATTTAATAGGTCAAAGATTTAAAAGATTTGACTTTTGAATTATGTTACAAGTCAAATCAAATTGTTCGCACACTTAATTCAAGTCAAGTCTAACCTAAAACAATAAGTTCATATCGAAAATCGAACTAAATTTTGAGTCAAACAAATTCTTAACAAGTCGAACAATAAACTATTTTTCGACATGCATAAACAGATTTGTGTGTCACTGATGAATGATAAGCTTGTCCAATCGTTGTAAGAACTCATTTGGAAGTGAACCTCGTAAAACTAATGTCCATTTTGCATTATGTTTCACCTCTCTTGATTCGACAATCTACATAATTGATTATGAATGTATTTATTTATTAACTGATTTTTTTTAAAGTTATTTTTAGTAATTTATTAAAAATGTCATCTTTTATAATCAGTTATTTTAAAGAAAGTGATTTTCATTATAACATAAATATAAGAATTTAATTCATCTAAAGTGAGAAGTTGAGTTGGTAAAATAAATATATCAATAGTCGATATTATATAAAATATTATATATGATTAAACATATACAAAATAACAAATATTCATTTGATAATTAATAATTAACATTATCTATTTTATTTTTTTAAATGAGTTGTGGATTTTAGATTAGAAAAGTCTGAAATACAAAACATAACTTGTTATAATTTTCTTAAAAATATCTCTCTAACCTATGTAATGAATAGCAAAATATTATTTTTGGGAATACATAACAAACGAGTTCAATAAGTAGAGAAAACGTAACCTACCTCACGAAAATCAATTTTGTGAATTGTGACCATCATCACCACAATTCTTGAACCCTAATTCTTCAATGGAGTCGTTACCATCACCATCATCGACGAATTCGAAATCAGTCATCGATTCCGGAGAAAGAAATTGGCTCGATCTTCCACGAGACGTGGTGTCATCGATTTTCCTGAAGCTAGACACAGTTGACATTCTCGTTCGTGCTCAAAATGTTTGCACCGCGTGGCGCAACATTTCCAAGGATCCTCTCCTCTGGCGCACCATCAATATGCCTAATTTCGAGAATGACCTTAGCACCGACCACGAATTAGAGATTTTATGCCACCGCGCTGTTGATTACAGCTGCGGTCATTTACTTGATATCAATATCGAGTATTTTGGTACCGATGATCTTCTCCGTCACATCGCTAATTCGTATGTTTCACTTGCATCTTCATTTTCGTTTTTTATAATTCACAATCGTATACTTCAATTGTCTTTAGGGTTATTCCGTGGCTAAGATCTTTTGTTTAATTCCAATACTTGAATTGTTTTTGTGTGACCTAGATCATAAGAAAGCTGTTATAATATATATTTGTTGGGAAAAAAAATACTACAGCTTCCAGTGGTTGAAACTATAGTGACAATAGGAGAATTGCTACGGATTTGACACGCCAGTTTGATGGGACCAGAATGGGAATTCGCCCAATGATGGTGTGTTAGTGATGAAAAGTGTTGAAGTGTATTTTGTAGGCAGTTCTTGTTGAGAAGTATGGTTGAGCACAAGAAAATGAGAAATAATTGAGAGAAAGGCTGAATTATTTGCAATTAATTCAATGAGAAAAGTTGATTACAATATGAGTAGGAAACACTGTGTATAGTGATCCTAATTAAACTTACAAATCTTAAATAATTTGTAATTAATATTAACCATCTTAACAAACTCCAACTACCTATAACCAACTCCTAACAATATCTAACATTTCTCGTGAAAACATAGGAAAAAAATGTGTTCCCCTTGTTTTCTTGGTCCCTATTTTCACTGGTAGTTTGGGAACAAGGGAAAAGTCAAGTGATTCCTTGTTGAATGGTGAGCCTATTGCTTGGCACGAACCTGTAAAACATAATCTTGTGAAACTTATTTATTTGTTTGTAGGACAAATAATAACTAGAATATTGCCAAAGTCTCAAATTTCAGTTTAAACCTCAAAGGGTTTTGGCGTAAAAAGTATATTTTATAAAGAAGGATTTTTGTCGTGGATGGTAAGATGGTTTTGATCTTGAATGTAATAAACTTGAGTTATTCTGTTAAGCTGAAAGCATTTTTGAATTTTAAGTAGGTCTAGGGGATAGAAGTCCGTGTAGCAAATGGTGGCAGGTGGGTTTGGACTTGAAGGGATTTTGACTAGAAATAATATTACCCTAGTCTCAAATTAATGGTAAGTGAGGACGTCATTTAAAGGATAACTGTCAACTGTCTGTTATTTTAGTTATTGTCTATCATATAGAAATGATTTTTATATATGTGTGATGCAGTTATTGCTGAAAGTGAAAACATTACATGCCTGTGTTTGTAAACACAAATTAGTTGTTGGTGCTTCTGTTTAGTATAAAATGTTCCTATGTGATATAGAAATACATAATTTGACATTTTTAGATAGTTAACTGAAGTCACAACCAATATTTTTGTAGCATGTCACCTAGTTAGTTTACCATGTAAGGTAGATATTTTGGTAGGATCTCTATGTAACAGTATCTCTTCCCGTTGTCTTGACATTTTACAGTGCAAGTCATCTACGACGCCTCCGCCTTGCATGTTGCTATAGTATAACAGATGAAGGATTGTGTGAAGTTGCTGAAAAGCTTTCTCACTTAGAAGAACTTGATATATCGATCAGCGGTTTATCCAAGGATCCTCTGGAAGCAATTGGAAGATGTTGCCCTCGATTGAAAGCCTTTAAATTCAACATGGAAGGGTGCAGACGTCCACACATAGAGTCTGATGATGAGGCATTTGCTATTGCACAAAACATGCCCGAGTTACGCCATCTCCAGCTTTTTGGAAACAAAATGACTAATGATGGTTTGCTTGCTATTCTCGATGGCTGTCCTCGCCTTGAATCTCTTGATATACGTCAGTGCTTCAATATTAATTTGGCAGGAAGTTTGGGGAAGAGATGTAATGAACAGATCAAAGATTTACGACTTCCATATGATGTAACTGATGACTATCCATTTGAAGTTGAATTTGATTATGGATCACTTGATGAAGACTACCCATCTGGGATCTCAGACATAAATTTTTCGTCTGACGATGATGAGTACGAGTATTATGAATTCGCAGGTGGGAGTGATTTTTCTGATTATGATTATGGTAACTATGACTTTTGATGAATTGAAACCTCTCAGCTGGGAAAAATGTAGTTTCTAATTATACTCAATAGTGATGGTGTTTTAATGAATTTGGTAGGTGGCCACAGCATCACTGTGTTTTACATGGGCAGATAGGTGATAATCATCTGGTTTCTTTGCATGGCACACATTCATTGTTTTCAACTTGAGTTTATGTGATAAATGTAAGAAGCAATTTCTTTGGCTTTATGTTTGAAAATCTGAGACTCAGACTCTGAAGCAATTTCAGTGTGCAGTTATGACTACTGTATATAACTACATAGAAATTAGTTGTGTTGGTCCTTCGCATTTCGAACCGTAAGTTCTAACTGGACGGATATATCTAAATTGCTTGTGGTTTTTGCGTCTATAAAAGTGGGAAAATCTTTTTATATATAAGGACAAAACATTGGTGTGTCTAATCTAAAATATTCGTAACTACCTACGATTTCTTCAAATCTATAGTTTTCTCAAAGATTGCTTTAATTACAAATAATGTGTTTTTAAGTTAAGAACCAAACCAAAAAAAAAAATATCTAAAGAAATATATCAAGCTTTGTACTATTATGAAGGTGGGTCAAAAAGCAAAGAGCTTTAGCTAACGCCATGAAAGTTCTTTGATGACGTGTATATCCTGGTTCATTGGTTGGGCTCACTTGGGCCAGGCAATTGTTTGTACACCTATAGTCGTGCGCGTCACTTTACATGATTTTGACCAAAGTGACTTAATGACCTATTAATTGTATATCTTTATATTATTAATGGGTTGAACTCTTTTTCTCTACAAAATGTTTTGAAAATATTTTAATCCAAAATGTCCTCCGAGAGTGGAATATGATGACATACTCTTCGACTCACTAGGAACTTTCGAGACTTATAAAGATTTATATAATTTATTATTTATTATTTTTATATAAAAAATTATTAACTGAGGTTTGGAATTGAATCTAGCTAAGTAAGCAAGGAAGAGCGTTAAACGTATCGATTTTAACTTTATTTTATTTTTATTATAACTCCTACACATGAGAAACGAATCATGCTAGAAAACAGAGGCAAGACATGGTTTACTTAACTTAATTATAACAGGACTGCTCATAAGTATTAACTTGTGTTCTTGTTTTCTTCATCTAACAACACCGCATATCATACGAACTACGAAGTTGTCACCTATCAACCCAAAGCCCAAAACTACAACGAACACGGAATCGCACCTACAACAAAAACACGTTTCTCCCTTTTCCTTATTTTTTAAAAAAGGAAAATAAAAAAAAAACTCCACCGGATCGACGACGGCGATCGCAACTATCTTTAACTTCTCCGATCACCACCTTACAAGCGGCGATTCGGATCCACCGGATTCCGAACACTATCCGCTTAACTATATTCGAATCTCATCCACATGCTTCGCGAAACTATCTTGATCTTCTTATACTTATTATTCTTCGGGTATGCAGATCCTGCTCCGAAATGCTCCCGTAGCAGTCCTTTCATCGATTTCGAATCCGAATTCAAAATGGTTCAGCATCAGCTCAGAGGCAAAATCAAAATCATCGACGATTGTTCTTTTAGGGTTTCTCAATTTGATATGCTTTCTGGCTCCGATGTGCATTGGTGGAGCGCACTCGCTCTTGATTTCGACAACTTCACCACCGGATTCATCGTTTCCGATCACAAGCTTAACCATACTTACTCTAATTTCACCTTCGTCGTTCATTTGCTGCCTAATATCACGTGGGACATGATCCATGTTCTCTCGGTTTGGGACATTCCCAATGCCTCCGATTTCGGCCACGTTTTGATTCAAAATCTCACCACGGCGGAGGCGAAATCTCCGGCATCTTCGAGCGACGGAGAAGAGAAGGATAAGGTAAGTGTTTATAATGAACCAACTATGTTTGACAATTGTAAAGTTTTGACCAAGGATTTTAGGGTTCGTTGGAGTTTGAATTTGAAAGAGGATTCAATTGAGATTGGGTTGGAAGGTGCAACTGGGGTTATGAATTACATGGCTTTTGGTTGGGCTAACCCTAACGCCACTGATTCAGAACTCATGGTTGGTGCTGACGTGGCTGTTGCTGGGTTTAAGGAAGATGGTTTGCCTTTTGTTGATGATTTCTTCATCACCAAGTATAGTGAGTGTGTGAAAAACAGTGATGACGGATCTGTTGAAGGGGTTTGTCCTGATTCAATCTATGAAGGATCAGACAAAGTTGGTTTGGTGAATGATACAAGGTTGATTTATGGGCATAGAAGTGATGGTGTCTCATTGGTTAGATATAAGAGACCTTTGAGTCAGGTTGATGGTAAATATGATCAACCTGTTGATCGTTTAGCTAACATGACTGTGGTTTGGGCTTTAGGGAAGATTAGAGCTCCTGATACTGTTTTACCTTACTATCTTCCTCAGAATCATGGTGGTATTCCATTCGAAACTTTCGGCCACTTGGGTCTCAATGTTTCTCAGCATGTCGATGATTGTAAAGGTCCTTTGGATGCTGGTGATAAAGAGGATCAAGATATCATCATTGCTGATGCCAAAGTTCCTTTGGTTGTTTCTTCGGGTCCGGCTTTGCATTACCCCAACCCTCCGAATCCTGCCAAGGTTATTTACATCAACAAAAAGGAAGCTCCTGTGTTGAGAGTGGAAAGAGGGGTGCCCGTCACGTTTTCAATACAAGCTGGGCATGATGTCGCGCTTTATGTTACTTCGGATCCCATCGGTGGGAATGCTACGCTGAGGAACCTGACTGAGACTATTTATGCTGGAGGTCCTGAGGCTCATGGAGTTCAGGCCAGTCCCAAGGAACTTGTTTGGGCTCCTGATAGGAACACTCCTGATCAAATTTACTATCATTCGGTGTACGAGAAGAAGATGGGTTGGAGAGTGGAGGTTGTGGATGGAGGTCTATCTGACATGTATAACAACAGTGTTGTTCTGGATGATCAACAGGTTACCTTCTTTTGGACGTTGTCGAAGGACTCCATATCTATTGCTGCTCGTGGAGAGAAAAAGAGTGGTTATCTTGCTATAGGATTTGGCAGTGGAATGATATATAGTTATACTTATGTGGGATGGGTTGATGACAACGGTGTTGGTCGTGTTAACACTTACTGGATTGATGGAAGGGATGCTTCGAGTATACATCTTACACAAGAGAATTTGACATATGTGAGATGCAAAACAGAAAATGGTATGATTACCTTGGAATTTACACGTCCATTGGTTCCATCTTGTAGTAGAGGCAAAAGACCAGAATGTAACAACATCATTGATCCCACAACTCCGCTTAAAGTCATATGGGCGATGGGTAGTAGATGGAGCAATGACCATCTTAGTGAAAGGAATATGCATACTCTCACAAGTAGCAGACCTATACGTGTTCAGCTGATGCGCGGTTCCGCAGAAGCAGAGCAGGATTTACTTCCAGTTTTGGCAGTGCATGGCTTTATGATGTTTCTTGCCTGGGGTATCTTGCTTCCTGGAGGTATCTTGGCAGCCAGGTACTTGAAACATTTGAAAGGTGATGGTTGGTACAAAATTCATGTTTACATGCAATATTCAGGGTTAGTCGTAGTTTTTCTTGCACTTCTTTTTGCTGTTGCTGAGCTACGCGGTTTTCATGTTAGCTCGACACATGTTAAATTTGGAGTTGCTGCAGTATTTTTGGCTTGCATACAACCTGTTAATGCATTCCTTAGGCCCCCAAAACCATCAAACGTGGAGCAGGCACCCTTTAAAAGGATTATCTGGGAATACTTGCACGTAATTGTTGGCAGATCTGCCATTGTTGTTGGCATTGCAGCACTTTTTACCGGCATGAAGCATTTGGGAGACCGATATGCTTTGGAAAACGTCCATGGACTCAGCTGGGCAATGATAATTTGGTTCTTAGTAGGTGCGTTGTGTATTGTTTATTTTGAATATCGTGAGAAGCAGCGAGTAAGGGATCGGATATTTGGAAGAGGCAATTGGGTGCTTGGTAATGAGGAAGATGATTCCCTTGATCTCTTGACCCCAACAAATACACATACAACGGATAAAGAGTCACAAGCCTCTGCAAGAATGGAAGTCCAGTTAGAACCTTTGAACAGGTAGAAAGATGCATGTTTGAACTTCCCATTGAAAGTCTCCATTCTGAAGCAGTTGGTTGCAAATTCCTCATTTAATCTGAGCTTTCAGGATTATTTGTTAGTTATGAGGATTGAGGCATTTTTGAGGTGTAAAGGGAGCACTTGTTCATCAGTCTCTTTGACTCTGATGTTGCCATTTTGTGAAGAGTAGTAGCTTTTTCATAGTCATATACATGTTCACCAGATAGGTTATATCTTTTGTTCACTTTAGCTGCTATACTTTTTTCTTACCCCCCAACCAAAACAAAAAAAGAAGAAATCAAAGTTTACGAAGTGAAAGCTTTATTGTTAGATTCTGTTCCATAATATGGTAGGTGTTCTTTCGATATCGAAGGCTATCCAGCCAAAAACATTGTTGTAAATTATGCGATGCAGATAACTAATAAAACACAAACGGCATTAATTTTTGGTTTCAGTGTGATTGTTTTTAGTTAGTTGGTCATGGAGCATTTAGTGTATGATTCACGGAACTTTGACAAATCAATGTGATGCCAAACATACCCACAAACCCTTTGTGATCGTAAATCTCAATCATCATCGTTTATGCAGTTATGCTAATATGCTAATTCAAGTCCCTTTGTGATCGTAAATCTCAGTCATCATCGTTTATGCAGTTATGCTAATATGCTAATTCAAGTCCCTTTGTGATCGTAAATCTCAGTCATCATCGTTTATGCAGTTATGCTAATATGCTAATTCAAGTCGCATTTGTAAAGAGAAATTCATTTTTTTTTTCCTGTGGCCAATTCTTGAACAAAGAAATGTGGACTTTTTGGCGTACAATTCACATAATTTTTTTACCCTTGCCCAGTAGATTCAAGAGCATTTGGTTTTAACAACTGCACAGTTTCAGTCTTGAATAATTAATTGGTTACTGCAAAATTATGAGGTGCACCTAGGTTGACATGTAAAAATTGCAGCGCAGGGTGTGAAGCTCTAGAGATGATATTTTAGTTGGTGTAGTGTTGTCATTGGGTGTGGGCTCCAAATTTTTATTTTTTGCTTTGGTTGTGCTAAGCTGGGAGCAATGTGGCTTTGGGGAGTTTCAATTGTATTGTACTGCTGTCTTTTTCTGGGGTTGTGGCTGGTTTTGGTCAATTAATCAATCTGTATGTAGTAGTATTTTTTAAACTGTGCTATCTTTATTTTGTAGTAATAAATTCTTTTGGCTTTTGAAAAAATAAAATAAAATAAAATTGATGGGACCCAATTAGAATTCACATTCTTCCCAAATTGGACGTATATGCCAACAACATTCGATTGAATAAAATTAGAATTCACATTCTTGTCGCGGGCTGCACCTAACTGAATGCTTCAAGTCACTCATATTTGCAGAGGAAAACACCAAGATTGTGTAAAGATTCAAGCTTTTCACAAATTCATTTGCGAAAAACTTTTTCCACCTTCAACATTTAGTTGAATGAACACATTTGAAAACAACATTGATTTGTTTGATGGAGCATGGTAAAAGAAAATTGAATTTATTTAGCATGCATACAAAAGCCGATAAATTCAAAAATGGAAATTAAAATTGCTTTCTCGATCAAGAAAAAGCATAATAGCCTAATTTCATATTCCATACTGTTAGGCTTATAATTTCCGCGAAAAACATTGAAATTGAAATTCAAGATTTTGTTTCATCTTCTTCAATTTCAACATTTTCGCCTTTAAAAGCCCAATCATTCTTCTCGCGAATACGAGCTTCTTCCTCCGGCGTGAAATCGTTCTCGATCCCAAAATACTCCCGCACGTACTCAACGCTCTTCTTTTCGATCCGTTTCGCAACAGCCTGAGTCAGAAACTCGAAAAGGGGATCCATGTTCAGGAAATGCACGGCGAGGAGGAAATCCTTCAATTCATAGTTATCGAGTTCTTCCACGGTGAATTCCTTGACCTTGCCGGCGTCCAAGAGACGGTGGAACTCGAGGATCTTTGTGACGTGGTTACTGTAAACGTTGTGGAGAGGGATTACGGGAACGTCGGTGTCGGGGGATTCGTCGATGAAGGATTGCACAGTTTTCATGTGCTTCGCCATTGAACGTTCGATTTCGAAAACGACGCCGTCTGCAGTTTTGAGAGAGATCAATGAAGTTGAAGCCATACTTTTTTTTTTGTCCTTAATGCTAAAAGATGTAAACAATCATTACACTTTTATAGAAGCAAATAATTTTATTTTATAAAAAAAAATAGAAGCAAGTTAATTTTATTGATTTTTTCTTATATTTTATTTTACTTAGTGTTTCCTTTGCCAGTCATGTCATAATGCAATAATTAACAAATTAATACCTTACTAAAAAAATAATCAAGTTAATACTTTAAAAAAATAAAGTTAACAAAATAATATTTATATATAATAACTCAATTATACATAGATAATTTAAATAAATTAGAGAAATTAAAATTCAATACTCACTTTTATTATCTATCTCGTTTATAATCTTATCATTCTTTGTCTCCTCCTTTTTTCCACAACAAAATCTATTTCCATCTTCTCACACAATCATTCTCTTTTCCATTCTCATCCCTCAAATCATTAAGAATCATGGTTGAGCCTAAGAAAGAGAGAAATAATCAAAGAGAGAAATAAAATTTGAAATAATTGTTTGAATAATTGTTGCACAATTAGAGTAAGATGCACTTTTATATAGTGCTATTAATGTAACTAATCTAACAAATTCCAATTATATTAACCTTCTATCTCACAATCTTCCTCACACCACATCACAATTTCGTCACCGGAATGTTTTCCCTCTATGCTTATGCGAATATTTTCATTCCAGGTTTCTCTTTTTCATCAATCAGTTTAACCAATTCTGAAATAGTAGATTTAGTGTTATATTGTGTATGTACTTTGCTTGATCACTTATGCATTATATATTGATTTTTTTTGTGAATGCATTATCTATTGACTGTTCTATATTATTTCTATCATTTCATATCTTCACGTGTCAAGTTTAATTGGATTTATAATATATATGATCAATTATTCTCGTCATTTTTGGTTTTTTGTATTCATTCATTTTAGACTTTATTGTTGGAACACAATTTAGAAAGAATAGGAAATCTGAAAGTATATTGAATTGGATTGAATTGAATCCTTTTATACAGTTACTTGCAGTGCAAGAAAAGTGCCCACCATTTGTAAAATTATCAAACACTTTGAATAGTTGCACTTTAACTAACTAACTTTCTTAACAAACTCTTAACCATCCTAACTGAATTGCTTAGGCTATTACAATCATTTTGGATTAAACATAACTAACGCTCTTCCTTAATTCAAAATGTGCTTCAAGTGAACTTTGTAGATCTTCCAATTTCATTGTATTGAGATCTTTGACTCCTTAATTGCAACTACTATATGGTCGTACCTCTCTGCCAATGTTCTCAGAATTTTCTCAACCATCACCTGCTCAGTTATCACTTCACCTTTTGCTTTCATTTGATTTGTCACTCCCTGCACTCGATTGAAAAAGTCAGCAACATTCTCATTCTCCTCCATTTTCAGCACTTCATACTTTCTTCTTAACATTTGAAGTTTGATCTTCTTGGTCTTTTCACCACATGTGTAATATTTCACCAAGATATCCTATGCCTCTTTAGATGTAGATACTTTTGAGATCCTTTCAAAATTGTTTGCATCCACACTTTGTTGAATGTAGAACAATGTCTTGCAATCCCTTTTCTTGCAATATTTGAAGGCTGTCTACTGCCTTTCTGTAGGATTAGTTCCAAGCTGTTCATAGTCATCTTGCACCATTTCAAACACTTCTTGAGCCCCCAATAATGACCTCATTGATGCAGACCACCTTTTCCAAATTTTCCCATCAAGGATTGGCAGGTTTGTTGGAAAATCCCCAGCTCCATTCATGATTCCTTTCTTTCTCTCACACTTTGTGTATCCAAAAACTTAAATTCTTCACACTTGCACTCGTGTTTTCCAAGTTTTAAAACCCAAGCTCTTGATGTCAATTGTTGGAACACAATTTAGAAAGAATAGGAAATCTGAAAGTATATTGAATTGGATTGAATTGAATCCTTTTATACAGTTACTTGCAGTGCAAGAAAAGTGCCCAACATTTATAAAATTATCAAACACTTTGAATAGTTGCACTTCAACTAACTAACTAACTTTCTTAACAAACTCTTAACCATCCTAACAGAATTGCTTAGGCTATTACAATCATTTTGAATTAAACATAACTAACATTTTTGAATTCCTCAATTTTACTAGCAATTCAGTTGCCTCGCTGAGTAATTGTTTGGACTTTAATTTGAAAGTATAATTTCAGGATTTGGTTTGTTTAGGCCTAATGAGAAGACTGAGACGAATTGTTTTGATTTGTTTCAATTAAATTCTCCCATCAAGTGAAGAGTTAGTGCTGACCGTTTACCTTTGGTCAATTTGATTGATGATACAATTCTGGTTCATATGTTTTGCAGTAGTTCAGTCACTTCACTTGAAGGTAAATGAGGTATTGCGTTTACTCTTTTTTGTTAATCGATTGGTATCGATTCTGAGCTAAAGGACAAAGGTAAACACAACTGAATATAAATTGGATTTTTAGCTTTAAATTCTAAGATTTTGCTGTCTGATATTTGATACTTACCAAGATGGTATTGTATAGAGTATTTCACTAAGTTCATTCAAGAAGTTGTTAGCCTTACCAAAAATAAAAACAAGGATTTAACTAGTATAATATTATTAATCAAAGAGATTGATAGTTATCAACAGAGACAAGGGGACTGCTCAATGTATTCAATCTCAAAAAAAATTACACATATAAAGACTATGTATAAATTAGACATATAAATTATGTATAACTTTATATGTATTCAATTCCTATATATATATTATTGAGTATTTAGGTGTCTTTGAATTGTAGTGTTAGAAAGAAATGCAGGTATATTATTTATAAATTATGGCTAATCTGTATATCAACAGCAAAATGTCTGTCACCATAGCCTATAGTGATGGTTGAAATCCGTATATATTGGATAATTATAAACAACGCTAAAACAAATATGTAGGTATAGATTATTTGGGTTCTATCTATGGTTTTTAGCCTTTTACCTACGGTTTTGAACTGTTACTATAAGTCAAATTTGTTGTTACCAAACAGTTTTTCATTCTTTATTCTAGCATGTGCTAAAGATGTAGCATTAGGATACTTGCCTTCACTTTATTAGGGATTGTTATCTGGCTAGAAAAATGTGGATAGAACCTGTTTTTTATAATTTTGTTTTCTTTCGTGAGAAGATCATGGTCCAGGATTTAAAACATAGTTCTATTAATGGTCTTAATGTCTCTCTTTTCATTGCTGAAGTATTATTTGTTTCCCAAGTAACCACTAAAATCACTCAGCCAAGCATCATTACTTGAACAAAGCAAGCCTCAAGAAGCTTCCATCAACATTTAACTCAATACAATATAACATGGAAGAGTGCCAAAGGACCCATCACGGAGAAGAAACTTCAACATCACGATATTGAAACATATGGCTAAGAGGGAAGCAAGCTTTCTTGTTTCCAATATTATCAAATAGTTCCAAAGAGTCTCCTTCTCTACACACCACAACCATTCCTTGCATTGAGTGTATGAAAAAATACTATACGAGATATACTTATGAGTGATAACGTCAAGCATAAAGTGTTAGGATAACACTTATCGTAGTAAAGATGGTAAAAATTCTACTTACAAGGTTTGGTTTGGAGACGTGATCCGTAAATTATATAGAAAGCAAAATAGATAAAGTAGAAGGTAGTCAAATCATTAGAGGTATATAAAGACTTAAATAAACTATGAAAGAGATAATTAAGAAAAATCTAGAGATCAATAAGATAAATAAATATATGTTATATGACATAACGTTATGTTATAGTTTAATTCATGTAATCGACTTACTTTGATGTAGTAATATAGTGCAAATCATCAATATTTGATTAGTTGTTGAGTCAAAAAATATTTGATTAATTAAATATGTTTATACTTAGGTTTGTACATATCTTCTCCACACACGAGATAGATTAAAATGTTTAATTAAAATTGTAAGTTTTCATTGATCTTGAAAAATTTGTTTATATTAAAAATTTGAAGATTTGCCAGTGATTTAATGCGATCAAAACCTCAGAGTGTTTAAGTGTCATTTGTTAAAAATGAATAATCTTTATCTTTTCATCTTTTTATGTAAGACAATTACTAAATAGTAGAGAGCCGCATAATATCTTTTTTATATTTACCGTTCATTTATCTCACTTGTTAACTAATTAAATAATTTGTTTTTCACATGTAACATAACCGAGTTGATTAAATATTTCTTAATGATTGAAAATATTTATATTTATGGGTCACTTTTGACTCTACCATCCTCTCCCAAACAAATTGATTAGCGCTTTAGAGACCCACTCAAACATTTTTTTAATAATCAAATATCACTAGATAAATGACACACCATGCCACATAAACAAGATGTGTTTCAACCTTGGGCAACACACCTACTAGTATTATGTATTCTTTACAAAGTTTGGCAATACTAATTCTCAAGACGAATAGACAAGTCAGAGTTGGATATGAATTCCAATGTTTATTTGTAAATAGTCAACAAATGGAGTTTTGTTTCCAAGCTTCTAACATAGTTTGTTGACATGCTTGGTTCATGTCGGTCGAAATTAAGGTCAACTAATTTATTTAAATGGCGACAAAGGATCAATGTAGCTGTCCCAATGAAATGATAATAGTATAAACATCAAATTAAAAATTAGATGTTATATAATATCCCAAGAATCATTACATTTTTAATTAGCTTTGTCAGAAAATTATATTTTTAATTATTTCAATTCTAGACAGAAACTTACAACATACTAGTAAACAATTTAATATATAGTTAAAAGATATAATAATAAAAAAATGTTAAAAAATCTGCACAAAGCAGGCCCTACATTTAGTACTACTATTAGACTTGAGGAGCATAAGTCATCTCAAAACACTTGTATCCATGTAAAAAAGTTTGGGCTCCTTAATTATATTAATTTCAATTTCAAACCCAGTTACCAAAGTCAAGACAGCTACTTCCCTTTCCCACCAGGCTTTTTATACACATCAGCTATAGATTTTTCAGAAGTTACTTAGACAATTAAACAAAAATAATTTTAAAATGGTTCAATATTTGATATTTGGGAGACTAAAACAAGCCTTACTCTAATACCAAAAAAAATTGATCTACGATAAAATTGGATCTACATACAATTGGAGAAGTACAAGTGAAAGCCTCTTTCTACTTTTGAATCAGGTAAAATTAATTATGAAATATAATTTAATTGTATTATTTTATTTTCATCAATTTACAAAATTAGTTTTTTATTTTAAAATTCAATAGTTTCAATTTTTTCTTTAATTTTTAGCTAAAGAATGATAATATAATTTATTTTAAATGATGTAAAATATAATATAATGATGTTCAATGATTAATATTCATGAATTGTTATAAAATTCCTTAAAAATTTCAGTTTTAATTTCTAAAATTATTGATTTTTGTAATTTAATTAATAATATATAAATAGTCAATGTTTCTAGAATGTTTTTACATCATGAAATCGTATGTCACATCATTTAAAAATAAGTCAAATCATAAATTTTTTAGTTAGAAAATATAAGAGAATGATAAAAATTGCAGAATTTTGAAATACATGAATCAATTCTACAAATTGGTGAAAAATAAGGGAATCAAAACTGCAGTTAAAATAAAAATATAAAATTGACTTTGACATATGTTCAGTATTACGAGTATAATTGATTTTTTTTTACTATAATTGATTCTAATTTAAAATAAGAATTTGTAATTTTTAAGTCCAAACGTAATTTATATACTTAAATTTAGTGTTCAACATAATTTTACATAAATACATCTAAACATAACTCAAAAAATATTGATCTAACTGAACACAATACGTCAAATATTTGATTAACCAACAACTAGTAAATATGATTAATACATCATCCATCTACAAGTAATATACTACAACAACCTTTAACTCAAACTCAATGTCTATAATAAAAAAAACCGATTGAAAATCAACTTCAAGCCCTTAAAAATATTTCATAACTCTACCATAGTGACAATGCAAGCACCAAAAGAGCAATCCAATCCAAATACCAAAATAGCATTATCGCCAATCAAATTTTTTATTTTTTATTTTTATCGTAGAACCAAACTCAAACTAATTTTAAAAATATCTCATAAGCACTATCAAGGTTGGTCTAGCGTTAAAATATAAACTCCTACAATGTAATAAAATCGAATTTAAATATTTATTATAAAAAATGTTCAAATAAGTAATAAAGTCGAATTTAAATATTCATCGTAAAAAATGTCTCAAATAAGATTATTTTAAACTCAGAGAACAAAATTCCGTAAGCAATTAACTTAGTAGTTTAGTGACAGATTTTTAAGTAGCTCAAGCTTGGTATCTTATGATCAATTAAAATTTATCCGTGTAACAAACTTCTGTCACACATAATCTACTGTATTATTATATAAATGTACTTCACGTAACATCCATTTTTTTTTTTGGTCTGTACATCCTTCTTATCTTTTAAGTATAGCCGAACCTTAAATACTTTTGATAAAGAAAAATAATTTAATTATCTTTGTTTCTATATATATATGTATGTTAAGTATACTACTACACATTACAATCATATATTCAATGTTTATGGTTAATTATATTTACTAATAAAATCAACAAACATTATTATTTTTAATATAATTATTTATCTTTTCTTTAAAATATTTTACCAATTTATTATTTTATTTTACCTATTTTTCTCTGAAACGAAGAGTTAATAATACTATTGATAAAATGATAATTAATATTACATTTAATTTCAAAATCGACAATAAATAGTAGCAATTTCTTTTAAATATGACAATAAAAAAATTAAAAAAAAAAATAATGTTTAGTAAATTTGGGATGAATAAAAAATTAACCACCAATATTTATCGAATTCCATGCAAATGAGTAGTAAAATGAAGTATCTTAAAATATGTAATGACTTGATTATAAATACTAAGACAGAGAGTAATTTATCTCAAGTAGTTGAAATCAATTTCATGGAAGGTTAGTCCAAGCAGACAAAAGCGGATTCCAAGTGAAGCTCAAAAGAGTATCTAGAAGCATTATTAGTTATATGTTGGTGAAGAGACCTGTTTGATACAAAAGCAGAAAAAAAGTTCGAGACATTCTAAAGCAGCGTGAACAAAGAGAAAACCGACAAAAAAAAATTAATTATAGTTTTAATCCTTTTACATTTATCAATTTGTAAAATGGATTATTTTATTCTAAAATCTAATTTTTATTGTTTTTCTGTCTGATTTTCTTAATTAAAAAAAAGTCATGTGACATGTTTTAAATTATGTGATATATGATACAGTAACGTAAAATGTCTAATACTTATAAAATTACAATAAATCACTCTAAAAATTTCAATTTTAATTTTTAAAATTATTCATTTTTATAATTTAATTAACAGTATATGAATAATTAATTTATCTAGATAATTATATATTATGAGATCATATGCCACATAATTTTTTTAGTTTAAAAATATGAAAAAAAAAAAATGTCAAATTTTAAAATAAAAAAACTAAATTTATAAATAAGTGACAATAAGAGACCAAACCTAAGATTAAAAAAATTTGAACGATGACTATGAGATTAAATGAGGAGTAGTATAATGTTGAAAGGGTATCTATATTTGATAAAAATGGACTTATCTCATATCTGTAAAGCCTTAAAAATCTGAATTTGACATTTAAAAGCAGAGAAACATAGAATTTCAATGAGCTGGGGTTGGGGTATCGATTCTTGGGTTATAATTAAACATGCTGTGATATATTTTAAAAAACGTATCCAGCACAAGTTGTAAAAGGTGGCACTATAGTATATGTTTATTTATATCTAAACACTGCATGCTGTAACATGTCGAAACATATTCTCTTCTCTTAAAGTCTTGCAATTGTTTACGTGAATCGCACATCTTAGCTTTCAACTTTTTTATTTTATTTTTAGTGAACCCCCTTAAGTGATATATTATAGATTAAAAATTTAAAAATTATCAAAAATTCTTAGGACAGTCAACAATAAATTTCAAATAATAGTAATAGTATGTGACTTTTATGGTTTTTATCAATGAGACTGATTGATATTGATTCAATACAAAAAAATATTTTTTAATTTTTTTTTATTTTTGTCGAACCGATATTAGATAAGTCATTATCTCATACATTAAAATATTGACAATCATAAGTGTCTACGTCTAAAAGATGAT
>JBBPBP010000002.1:3831651-3856582 GCA_037974735.1 Cicer chorassanicum
AAAAAAAGACTTAAACAAAAATAATATATTAAAATCACGTAATTAATTTTAGTGCTTAACAAATTATAGCTAAAAAAATATAAATAACTATAAGCAAAAATAATGATGCATGGAAAAAATTATAGATAACTAATTGCATATATAAAATAATTAATTGACCTCATATGAAAATTGAGGCATAAACAATATAATTTGAAAGTGTCAATGGTGGATGAGTGATTTGGAATTTTAAAGATTAAATTATTGTCATTAAAATAAAATTATAGCACGTAGATTTCCAACGATTTATTTTTTGGTGAATAGCTCCAACGATTATATTCTATCATGCATGTCTCAAGTTTATGAAAGTATAATCGTTGAAGCTATTTCACCATAAAATAAGCTATTAAAAATACAATACACAATATAGACGGACTATGTTAGTTACTCAATCATAATTTAAAATATTGTTCGAATATTATCGACAACTCTACAGAATTTCTATAATTTTTTTTTATGTTTTTATTAATTTTATATTTTTATTAATTTTATATTTTTGATAAATAATAATTAATATTATTAATTTTTGTTTATTTTAATATAAAAAATATATGTATAGAAGGTTGCAGTCTCAAGATATGATGAATTACTAAGCCTTAAATTTTTTTGTTTCACATGATCATATCTTAATAATACGGCCTAATAAAAATCTAAAAAGTATAATATTTTAGTAAAAAAAATTTAAAGTGAAGTATTTTAAATTTTGTTTTTAAAAAGATATATAAGAAAAATTCCTATAATTTCATAGAATGCATGTATAAGTTTTCTTTTATACTGTCGAATTATAATGTCAAAAAAGTATAGCTAGACCGTACTTTTTTTTGGGTACAATTTTTGGTATCTACTATATATGACATTGAACACTCACTCACTTACCAAAAAAGAACTCTGAGTATTCACCTGTAGTGGTGGAATATATATTCCTACAGTTACAATAATAATCATGCACATTCCAATCAACTAGTCAAACACGGGAATGACACTTCTTATTTTTTATAATTTAGGAATCACACTTTTTGTTTTCTCGACACAACCATTCTTGTCCATGCCCTTATATAATATTTATCAAATAAAAATAATTTTATAATGAGATGATTAAATTTTGACTATATAATTATATAAAGATAGTTATAATTAAAAGAAAAAATCATGTGACATTTTCAAATAATCATGTGTCACTTAAATAACTCTTAATCATCAGCATTCATGTATAGTTATATAGTCAATATTTAATCATTTCAATCTGTTATTATAAAATTCCTCTAATTTGATATATATACATATATATATATTTATCCTTAGAGAATATTGTCACTTTAATATTTGACTCAACTATAACTTCAAATTAGTTATTGAATGATTAAAATTGTATTTGAGAGGTAAAATTTACTATTATAAATGTCATTGAAAGACATAACTTACTCTTAAAATAATATGTAGTTATTATGACGTTAGAGATTAAATTGACTAATATTTTAATAATTTAAAGATTAATTTAAATTTTTGAATGAATAAAAAAAAATTAAGCTATCATCCTTTTATTATTAATTTAAGATAAAAATCTGAGGCCAATTTGAACAAAATGAAAAGAAAGAAAGTGTTCCAATGAAATAATTTGACAAGTCAACTTAAAAAATTCTAAAAAGGAGTATTTCATAGAAAAAAGTTGAAAAGAAAAACGGGTAAATAAGTGCTGCTACCTCCTTTCCTACCATTTATTCTCAAGGGCTCAGTCTGCAATTTATCTTACAACATTATTACTAGTATTATAAATGAAGGTCACTTAATTAAATGCATTGGGTCCAACTAAGCTTTGATCTCCACAACACATGTTGGAAAGTGACTAGACGAAACAAAAAGTAAATGGTCTGCACCCAAAAGAAGAGCTTGAAAAGTGAGCCATGCACTAAGTGCGACATGACGTTGTTCAAGAAAAAAGAAAAGCACAAGATCCCATAAACATTGACATTAACATTAACGAAAGTCCCCGTTACAACCGTTGCAAAAAATTTACCGTGCCCCTTTAGCAACGAAACTAGCAAGCAAAGAACACAAAAGAAGAGACAAGTTCGCTTAGTAAAAGTAATGCCTTACACATAAAAGTGTGAAGTTTAAACGGTTAGGTAAAAAAAATGGCTTATCCTTTACTCACACCTCTTTCCTCTTTGCTAAATCTTAGACTTCATTTTTTCCAAGACCTCAACGCCAAAAAATGTAGCTTAATCTTTTATTAATATATTTATCATAGTGATGATGATAAAGATATAAATAATAACAAATAATAACGCTTGTAATCTCCAATGTGGTTGTTTAGATGAATGTATGAACTTTGTTAGAGTTAAATATATTTTTAGTTTATTTAAATATATCAACTTTCATTTTTAATTTTAAAATTTTTTTTGAATTATGATTTTTTAAATTTTCAGTTATCAATTTTAGTCTTTTATTTTTTTTACAAAAGTTCACGTCGCGTGTTCTAATTAACTTTTATTGATAAATTAACTATTTAATCTTTAATTTGAAGTTAAATTATTGAACTAATGATATTTTAAAATTTTATAAATGGTCATAAAAAAAGTCATTTGAAATACACTATGTATACTTTTGTAAAAAGACAGATTAAAATTGGTGATAGAATTCCTTAAAGTTCTAGTTCAAGTGACAAATGTCAATTTTACTAGGTTGGACATTTAGTATCGGGTTTGAACTCGAGACCTCATAATTGTCTGAGTTAATTATGATGAAATTTATTATCTCTTTTAAAACAAAAAAAAATTGATGGAATTCTTCAAGGGTTTGAGAGAAATGGAAAGAAAAGGACATGTTGGAAAGAGGTAAATTATTTCAAATTTTCTTTGTTCAAATTTTGGAGTTGAGGAAAAGGAAACAAAATCCCTAAATTCAATCCTAATTTCCCTTCAATGTTGATGAATTTGAAGATGAGAGAAAAATGATATATAGAAATTTAAATAGACTCAAATATTCTTACTTAAAAAAAAATAATGGGTATAAACAATAAATTAAGTTTTCCCCTCTATTGAAATCATTCCTCTCTAAATACAATGTTATCAACCCAACAAAATATTGGATCCTCTCCATCATTCTTTTTTCTCTATCTCTTAATTTATTCTCAATCATAATTTTTTTTTAATCAAGAGAGACTAATATTAAGAGAGAGAGAGAAAAAAAGAGACTAATATTAAGAGAGAGAGAAAAAAAAGAGTGATTAACTAAATCTGAATGAAATAGACTCGAATAAAACCCTAAAAGGTGCAGTCGTGCGAAAAATTAATTTAATAAACGCTTGATTGTTTGTTTAAGCGTTAGTAATTTTGAAAAATGCTAGGAATGGCACAATAGCAGAACATAGCACAATAAAGGAACAACTGTCAAAATTATTATTAGAACCTGAAAGGATTGTATCAAAATTTGAAGTGCTAAATGATAAATAAATAAATAAAAAAAGTTAGATGATTTTCTTCCAAAAAATCGACAGAAAAGGATTTATTGAACTATTTTCTATTTCTATGGTAATCATAGCTCAGCTGTAGAAGCTACATCGCCAAAATAGAGCTAGCAAATTCTTGAGTATGAGTCATAGGAAGGCGTGTTATATAAATAGTGCAGCTTCACCTACGTATCAACTTGATCAAAGTTTATTGATCTGTCATCAAAACTATAGTCTGATTGATGGAGCCTGTTCCTGGCCAATCTACTCATCATAGCAAGACCTGATACAAGGGCAGAATATTAATATTCATTCTTTGAAATGCTAGTATGTTATCATCAGAATTTGTAAATTATTTGAGAAAAGTGACTTGCCAACTTTAAAAACTCCATGGCACAGGAACACAATATTGGGAAAAAGATAATAGACCAAAAATCTGAGAATCATTTAATAGCTTAGTAATGTGGGGCCACTTTGGTGTGACCATTGGAATTAATGCTTTCTCCAGACACTCATGTTGCATGGGGATAATTTATTGCTTATTGTTATTGTTTTTGTCTTTTTGGGTTTGTTATACTTTACATGATCACTCACTTTGCACATGAAGGCTGTGTAAAAGATGGAACAAAACTATACCTTCGATCATCTTGTAAAGCGATGACCACCATCCCTCAGGGGATATTTGGCGTTGGTTTAAAGATTCCTCAATTTCTTTATCATGCTTCCTTTCCAAAACACCCTGCAAAGTTATCAGAGCATCCTTTGTCTTATTGAGAATACTATTCTCATCTTCTACTTCCAATCGTTGTAGATCATTCTGCGATGAAGTGAGACTGACAGCAAGAGCAAACTGAGCTGCGGCAGCCCACCGAGAAGAAGCTAGCCATTTTCTCTGACCATCCAGATGCTTGTTCTCTTCTCTTTCTGTCTTGTCACCGCCATTTACTAAGCTGCGTAAGTATTGGGCATTTGCAGCTCCTGTACTTTGCACCATCTTAGAAAAAGCACTACCCTCATTTGACAGCAGCTCCTCGGGGGTATCATACTCAAGAACCTTTCAAATATATAAGTTAGCATCAGTGCAGCATTGAATCAAACAAACATCAGTTTAGGGATTTAGAGTCAACTTTAAGCTCTGTCTGAATTCATAACGATGACTTGTTCAAAATTTCAATTTTTTTTACTAAAACTTCCAATGACATTGGTTTAAGACCGGACACAGAATCAACAAATAACTTATTATAGTCTCATTTCAACCTTCCAGCTATTGAGGAATAAGAATCCATCATGTCAACCAAACATGCCAAATTTTCTAAAAACACATTGCATCAAAAAGAGCCATTTAATATTGTCACTTTAGTACAAGTTACATCAGTGCCAAAGGATTTTAACCAATTATATGACTTAGCCAGCTATATGGTCTGAACTTTGACTATTTAGTGCATACCTTGCCTCCATCAAGCAAAAGAATCCTATCACAATCAATAATGGTGTTGAGGCGATGAGCAATAATGAGCATTGTACAGGATTTAAATTCCTCTCTGATTGTTTTCTGTATGAGTGCATCTGTTCTGACATCAACAGCTGCAGTTGCCTCGTCAAGTACTAAAATCTTCGATCTCCGCAGCAAAGCCCTGGCAAGACTTAACAGTTGCCTCTGTCCAACACTGAAGTTCTCGCCTGCCTCAGATACCTTGACACAGAATACTTTCATTAATGAAAAGAGGACGGGCAGATAAAGATCTCTACAAAATCTCACAATATGTTCAAGCAAATACACCACAAATTAGGGGTAAAAATAGGTCAGAAAACCCGACAGGGCTTGAGGCCCAACTACATTATACCTAGGTCATGCCATAATTTTTTACTTCCTCCGCCTCACAATGAATATTATTTCAGTAAAAAAAGTTTTTGTTTCAAAATGAATGTCATTTACAATTTTCAATGCAACTTTAATTATTTTTTTTCTATTCTACCCTTCAATTATTACTATATACGAAACTTCCAAAACATTATTATACTTCGTATTGATAACAGTGAAAAACATATCAATAGTTAAAATGGGTAGTTTGGTAAAATGACTTCTCTCTTTCTTCTAATTATTACATTTCTTAATATGTGTGTAAAACCTTAAATGACACTCATTGTGACACAGAGAGAATACTAAATAAGGCCAAGGTTCTTTGAAAGAGTCTATTTAGCTAAAAAAAAGTCATCCTTTAAAGCATCTATACATTTCTTTGGCCTGGCATACCGACTTTTATATATATATTATTGTTGTTGTTGCCAGATAAATGTTTTTTAAATGTGTTAAAATCATATATTTTTTAACCCTCATTAAAAAGACTTACGGATATTGGCTTACATAAAAGATTTGAGTCAAAAAGTATATTTAGTTATAAAATTGCTCTATTTACAGAAAAATACGCTTTCAGAAGGCTTTCATGTCACCAAACTAAAAAGATTAGGTTAGTTGTACCAAAAAAAGAAGATTAGGTTAGACATTAAAAAAAACTTATATCCCATAAACAAGACAGTTTCAATCCTAGAAAGCTCAACATAACATGGTAGACTTTGACCTTTATTTATCATGCTATCAAGAAATAATGATTGATCTTTTAGTTGTGTTATTTGCTACAAAAACTTTCACAGGATTTTTTTACAAAAGAGGGATAATCATTGATGGGATTAGAAGCTAATTACAAAATAATAATTGAAAACTGACATTTCATGCAGAGATTTGTTAACAAGCAGTAGTTTTCTTTATAATTATTCATATAATCTGTAGTTTATCATGCATAAGTTTGTCTTCTTTAGCCTATTAGTCCAAGTATAGTTGTCTTGTAATAATGAACACATAATCAGACATGTGGAGAGCAAAAAGAGGATGAATTCAATAATAATCAAAGTCAATTATACAATGTATTCGAGAAGAACTTACTTATACATTAAACCATGTCTTAAATAAAAAGTAAAGAATGAAACATTTCAGTCAATATATTTATTAACACAATCATGTCTCTAACAAAGCACGAATTAGAAATTACCTCAGCATCCAGCCCCAAAGAATTCCTCCTTATCACATCCTTCAAATGTGCCCTCTCCAGAGCCTCCCAGAGGTCAGCTTCATTGTGTTCAGTAAATGGATCAAGATTAAATCGCACAGTTCCTATAAAGAGTAAGAGGACCTCAATGTTACAACAGTGACATTTAATTTTCATATTTTAATTTTACTTACCTACAAGACATCAACTAAGAAGTTAAAAGATTCTCATGTTACAACAAATCACAATTTAAGGACTATACAAAATAGACCAAATAAATCCTGATAGAAAACAAGTTTGAGCCTAGCCTAACCACTCGAGCAATTATGAAAATTTGTTCCTGGATTTGCCATCAGTGTTTTCAATCATGAGGTCAAGTAGCTAACCAAACAAGCGTTGCATTTTCCAATCATACTGAAATTTTTAATTAACTTTCATGAAAATATGTTTATCCTTAGCCCTAATTACTTTTTAATTGGATTGTCTTACTAAAAGACGATAGCAAAAAGATGATTTCTTAAATACCCGAAAAGAGAACAGGAGATTGTGGTATAATGCCAAGAACTTTCCGCAAATCAGCCAGCCCAAACTTAGCAATATCATGATCATCAATTAATATTCTTCCCTTTTCCAATTCCACGATTCGAAACAGGGCATTTAGCATGCTGGATTTTCCTGCGCCAGTCCTCCCAACGATGCCAACCTTATCGCCTGGAAAAATTGTGAAAGATAGGCCATGCAGCACGGGAGGAAGTTCAGGCCTGTAGCGAAGAACAACTTCTTCAAATTTGATGGAGCCCGAGGAAGGCCACCCAGGTGGAGGGCGATTATCATCAATCACAGAAGGAGCCTCCGAAGGCAAATCAATGTAAGTTCCAATCCGCTCGACAGAATTTAAACTATTCTCAGCCAAACTTGCAAGTCTAAGCACACCGGTGAGCAAGCTAGTAATATTCAAAGCGTAACTGAGAAGTAATCCCATGGTGGATGCAAATTCTTGCTGGTTCTCTGCTCTACCATTCTGCACCACAGCGAAGGTTGCAGTGAACCATATCATGAGGCCTCCTAGGGTTTCCAATCGGATCGCAAGCCATCGGTTTCCGCTTAAGTTTACCAGCGTGAACCGAATGTTGTTGTCCATGGATCTCCCGTTGATATCCGCCATTCGATCATAAGCTTTGTAAGCACGAATCGTTGATAGACCATTCAGCGCTTCCCCAAATTGTGCATAAACAGGAGATCTGCTAATGGAATCCAATCGCTTTACTTCACGAGCAGTGCTCTAACAACAACAAAATCATTTGATTTATTATCTACAATTATTACAACACAATGTTCAGGGATTCAACAAATAAATGCAAGAACACAATGTTTATTATACCTGATAGTATAAATATGCTCCATAGAACAATACCAACAATGGCATTATGGCCCACAACGACATTGTGCTCACGATCCCTATCAGGACGAAGGTCGAAAGAAGTTGGGAAATTTGACCTAAAAACATGTTCACAAATGGAGCCACATTACGATCGATGTCACCTAGATCTTTTGCAAACCTATTGATGACCCTTCCGAGTGGATTTGTGTGGAAAAAGACCATGGGAGCTCGTAAGATGGAGTGAAGCATGGCTTCATGCAGCCTTCTGGCAGCATAAAGACTTGATATGATTAACCAGTAAGAATTAGTTAGAGTTACCAAAACCTGGTAAGGACAAGGACAATTCCAAATTAGTATCTACCATGTGCATGCATATAACTCTTCATTACTTTGAGCAATACAATAGACTGCAACACAACGTGAATCTACTTTCCATTTTATGAGAATTATTATACCTGACCAAATGATAGAGCTGCATATACGAGATTGTAGAAGGCGGAATTATAACCCTCTACAGTACTCTGATCAGTCCAGTGGCTTAACCATGTGCTACTTGACACTCGTAATGTTTCAGATAAGAAATAGCATCCAAATAGTACTAGAACAACCCAAGAGCCTCCTAATGCATGTTTGTACCTAAAAGGACAAGACCACATTAAACATACAGAAAGGCCAAAAGAAGCATGATTAAAATTTGCACCATATTCCACTTTCTTATAGATGTTCATTATCATGATTAGCTTTACCTATATATAAAGGGAATATCAAATTTTGGTGTAGCTTTTTCTTCCAATTTTATCCTTTATTTAAATTATTTTATTTATAATTTTATCTTTCTTTATCCAATCAAATAACTATTTTTTTAATATCTATACCTATATATATAGTTGATACCAGGTTTTTGTGTCGTCTTTTTTCCTTCCGATTTTACTCTATATAAACTATTTTATTTACAATTTTATCCATCTTTACCCAATCAAATAGCTAGTTTTTTTAAAAATATTCACATAAAATTTTGTAACTTGAATAAGCAAAAACCCTAGTATGTAAGAATGGCAATGCAGCATGGAGAATAAGTCATTTCACAATATGAGCGTGAGCACAGGTGCATGCGTATGAGCACAGGTGTGTGCGTATTGTGAGGTACCATCATCTAGTATGTCACTACAGCAAAGACGTGAGCCACAATATTTTAATTGATATTATACTTATTCATTTAATCTTGTTACCTTGTTAGAACATTCCAACTGACAACACCTGTTTCCCGTTCTTCCTGTTTAATAAGGATAGATTTTCCTCCTTTTGGTTTACTTTCACTCTTTGCGTGATTGTTAACTGCTCCATTGACCACTGGTTTTGAAGAGGATTTCTGATCAGTAGCTTCAATATCTACCTTTTCTTCTTCGTACTCCTCCATTTTTCCCGCATTTTCCATCAGCTTTTGGAACAACAGTCCCTGGCTAGAGAGTTCCTCAAAAGTCCCTTCCTCCTTCACCATACCTTCATGGACCAAAATGATTCTATCAACCTGGGAAAGGAAATGCAGCTGATTTGTAACAAGAACTCGAGTCTTCCCTCTCAATTCTCCCTTTATACATTTATCAAAAACCTGAAATGATACCGGAATGCACATTAGACAAAGTTAAGATAGTATCTGATTTGCAAGCATAAAATGACGAAAACATCACAACAAACAGCATAAATTTACTTGAGTTGCTTTTAGAACACTGTAGGAAAAAAACATAAAAACACCATTAAGTAATGTGGAATCACTTAGAATGAAGGTAACCTGTCTAGCGACATGTGCATCCAGAGCACTTAGGGGGTCATCAAAGACGAGCACATCAGAATTGGAGTAGACAGCTCTAGCCATGGATACTCTCTGCTTCTGGCCACCGCTGATGTTTACCCCTCTTTCACCAATTTCAGTAAGGTCACCGCCCTAGTCATTAAGCATGTGAGAGAAAGAAAGAGAAAGGACCACCAAATTATAAACAAAAGAATTAAATTAAACACCCATTGCAACCAATCAAATTCTACAAGACTCGTGTATATACTCACAGGTAGTAACTCAAGGTCGTGTTGCAGTTCAGTCACATTTATTGCCCTTTCATATCTTATTGGGTCAAAGGCAGACCCAAACAAAACATTATCCCGTACCTGTAGAAATAAAATATATCAGTCACCTCCCCGTTAGAAAAAAGAAAAAAACAATAATAATTGAATGGAAAATAAGATATACTCACACATCTTCATGCTTAATAGCATTCGTTTAATTTCATAATGTAAAACACATGATAATGATTGAACGATAGACAAGATCCAGTTCCCAACTTATTGGATTAATAACAACCTATTAATTAATTATATAATGCTATTAACTGGTGGTGAATAATGGCAGAGACCAACCATCATATAAGATAGAGAAAAACTCAAGTCCCACATAGAATAAAGATAAGGCCTAAAATGTGTTTATAAAGAGTGACACCCCTCACTTTACAAGTTAGTTTTGTAGGGATGAATTAACCCATAAAAACCTAATATGGCATCAGATCCTATTCATCAATCCACCCACCATATATATCCATGCACCAATCTCAATAGTGATGGGTGTGAGAAGGGGGTCTATTGGGAAAAACACAAGTCCCACATCGAATAAAAGATAAGACATCAAATGTGTTTATAAGGAGTGGAACCCCTCACTTTACAAGATTTTGCGGGGATGAGTTAGACTCAATATGAAAATATGATATGAGATAACAGCATAAGGCTGAATCCACCCACCATATATATCCATGCACCAATCCCACTATTGAGAAAAACACAAGTCCCACATCGAATAAAGATAAGACATCAAATGTGTTTATAAGGAGTGGAACCCCTCACTTTACAAGATTTTGTGGGGATGAATTAGCCTCAATATGAAAATATGAAATGAGATAACAGCATAAGGCTGATTTTATAAGCTAGCATTTTGTATTCACCATTTCAGAGCTTGTTTAGTGAATTCCTGTTTACATTTCTACTTGTTTTCTCCCTCAACATCTTCCCATATTCTTTCTCCCAAGTTGTAAAAAGTATGAATTGTTCTATATAGAGCATATTATTAACTTACAGTTGCATTAAAAATCCATGAAACTTGGGGTACATAAGCTACTGTTCCTCTCATAACAACAGTTGAATCTGCAATTGGAGGAAGTTCTCCAAGCATTGCAGATATGAGTGACGTCTTCCCTTCTCCTGTGCTGCCAACAACAGCAACTAGGCTACCAACAGGTATATCCAAATTTATGTTAGACAATGTTGCCCTCTCTGCCTGTAAAAAGAAAAAAATATATCAGAGATTCTTCTCCAGAAAATTCAAAAGCAAGAACATTTCCAATTCCTAATGTTATCAAAATGAAAAATAATTCTTCCATACAATGCTTATTGGAAGATAAAATTTTAAAACAACACTGACATACAATCAATTTCAATTTTGTTTCAGCAAGATGAAAAAATGACAAAGCAAATAGGTAAAACGGGATACAAAATTCAAAAATATTTGTTTTTCAGCTTGAGAGTACTAAGGAATATATTTTTATGCAAATAGTACATCTAAATATGTATCTGTACATATTGATAAAATATGCAAGCAAGTGATGACAACAAGATAGTGGACCTTTGCATCCCAAGAGAAGTATCCATTCCTGATCGAGATGGCTGGTAACTCTGGCTCAAGAGGTGGATTTGGTAGAAGTATTCTCTCTTCAGCTAAGAGCAACTCCTCCAGACGTTTCAACGATACATTTGCATTAACGACCTTCAAAACAAAATGAAGAATCAGACCAGCATGAACTCCGTCAATCTATTTTGGTGGGGCATTCATTCATTCATTTAAGAAGACAATGGTAAATCTAAATAAGCTTTATTTTTTCCCTTTTTATGGCCATTTACTAAACAGGTGAACTCTGGTTCAGTAATTTATGAAAAAAAAAAGCTGTAAAAAAAATAAAAAGAAAAACAGGAGGTAAAGAGAGAATACGTGAACATAGGATAAGGCGCCCTGCTGCCAAAACTAAGAAAAATGAGAAGGAAATAACCTGAGTTATAATATTCGGAAGCATGAAGAGAGGAAATCGTAGCACAGCAAATAGAGAAAGCGATGTGAAAGCTCTTGCAGGTGTCAAATCCCCTCCAAGCAAGGTGAACACTCCAAACGAAATCACAGTTACGAAAACTGGAATGCTATTTAGTATAAATGAGTTACACTGCCAAGAAGGATTCAATAAAGGGATGGAGTCAAGAAGCAATACCAGGAAAAAAAATACTTAGAGGTTTTCATGATTAATACTTGTTTTCCATGCTCAATGCTAAATACTAATATTTCAAGAAATTGCAACTGCTGAACACTATCAATCATCAATTATTATAATAATTCAGCAATATTGTGCTTTGGGTTTCTCTCACTCAACACTATTATTTAGGCATTATTATGATTTATTTCCTAATTTCCCTATTTATTTATTTATGATTATAGGAGCCTTGGTCTTTTGTATCAAGCAAGCTATTATCAAGTTACTATTCAGATATTATCATTAATATTCAAAGGCCTTATTATTTATGTTATCTTTTAATCTAAAACCCCAAATTTGAACATGGTCCACACGAGTGCAACCTGAGCACATGCATGAAATACAGAAATTAGTTTCTTTAGGGTGGCCAAGACTGATCTATTCAATGAAGCAAAGCTAAATAAACTGCAAAACAAATAATGGTTGGAACATAAATATCTTGAATCAGTCTCATTCCATACCGCTCCAAGTAACGATGCTTTTCGAAACCATGATAATTCATCATTTCGTACATTCATTACTCTAGACTGGAAACTACTCTCCCATGCATAACATCTATAAGCCAAGTCCACATAATCAATAAAAAAACAGTTAGAAGTAAACAATTTATAAAGGAAAAGAATATTATATTATTATATATACATATAGTTAAATCATCCGTGGCAAAAGACATACTTTACAGTGTCCATAGCAGCCAAAATTTCATTCATGAGACCGATTCTCTTGTCTGTGCGTTGTAATCCTTCCTTAGAAAGCTTCTGCATTCTGCTGATGATTAATGTCTGCATCCACAAAACATGTCATTATTCATGTTTTAAGTCAGCTTCTATGATGATTGAATAAAAGTCAGACCACAGATAACATGCCAGAGAAGCCCCCTAGAATACAATTACCAGTCTATATAATTAGCTAGTGAAAGATACTTATTTGGTGCTTCAAAAAGTAAATTTATATCAGAACACCTTATTACCTTGATAGGAGGAGATAGAAGAAAGGAATCGGATCAAAGGTAGGGAGAGAGGAAAGGGAAAACATCATAATAGAATAGGATGCACTAGCTTAATTTATTTACAATGCCTGAGAGTGTATTTATACTAAAAAATTTGGTGCAGTGGAAGTGTAGTATAAATTAAGTAAGCAGGTGAATGGTTTGTACCTGTAATGGAAACATGAGAACTAGCAACATAGCACCAAGAAGCGAAGCAACACCTAGTTCTTGGTAAAGAAGAACCATAGCAACAGTAATTCGAAAGGGAGCTGACCACAAAGTGTGAAGTGATTGGCATATTTGCTGTTCAAGGGAATAAAATAATAAAGATGTTAATTTGCAAGGAGTCAGTATTACAATGTCAAACATATTATTGAGAAAATTGATCGTACAAAAATTTCAGTAAGTTGTTTACAAGAGAAATTATATTAATATCTCAAAGATTTTGGGCTCCACAACCATTTCCATATAATAGTAAAATTTCCCACAGTAACAATAAATCCATTTCTATTTTCATTAAAATGATACCTGAACAAACTAAATGCTGTTTCGGTCAAAACAGGTTTAAAATAAACTGGGTTGTTTCCTCTTAGTGGTGAAGTTTTGGTTTGTCCTTCCACTCTAGAGTATCTATAGTTGGTGGGATTGCAAGTCTCAAAAGAATACAAAATAGATGAAGTTATTTGACAACTTTAATATAATTGTTTGTTAACTACAGATAAAGTTATTGATTGATCAAGTAATCTATAGTTTGACAATTGCCACCACTAGACGTGTAATTTAAAATTTCAGTTTCAAGTAGGGCTTAGTTTGATATAATTGGTTACTATGTATGTTTCCAACTAAAACCATTTATTAAAGATGCATGTTACAGTCAAATCCAGTATTGTCCATATTTAATGGCTTCAAAGTCAGGTGGATCTTTCATACCTATCAGCAGTAACAATTAGTATCGATATTGGATGGTAGGGAGGAAAGCAGAACCATACCTGAAGTGACTCAGCATCAGTAGTCATCAAGTTGGTTATTTTTCCAGATGCAAATTGCTTTCGCGCTTCATGAGTAAGCCTTAGAGACTTGCGAAATACGGCGGCCACCTAAAAGGAAGAAAAATGGAACGCCCAACTCACCATGTTAAGTGCAACTGAGTAAGCATGAATATCAATTGAAACGTGCACAGCTACTCCTGGCACAAGATCCTGTGTATCACTGCCAAAAGATATTGACATGGCTAGATTTTCAGCCAAAGCATGGAACTAATGCTCTCCACCATCTATGCTTCAAAGAGCTACTCTTAGACCCTTGTTCAAGAAATTAAGCTTTAGGCAGCTATTGCCTCATTGTTTGGAAGGAACGTGAAATTTTATTTGGACAGAAAAAAGAATTACCAGCGTTGATCTCAGCCGAAAACCAACACGCATGACATTCTGAAAATATTGAGCTTCACATAACACCCCAAAGACCTACCAAACAAAATTTCAGATAGATCTTAGTTAAATCTCCCAGAAATTATATATTACTTGACTTATCAAGCCACCATGGAGATCGGACCAGTTTACTTAAAACCAAAACCATCTTTATGGTTTATCATCATTAATAAACATGCAGAAGCAGCTACAAAACAGGTACAAGAATTGCAGTTGAATTTTTATACTCCAAAAGAAGCAGTAATATCATCAAACCGAGCAAATAAATAAATCAAGCATCAGAATTTTTGGCTTCACAATGCATTCAATAAAATCCAAATAAAAGCAAATGAATATTTAATCACATTTGTAACATACCACTCCGAGAAAAATTGAGAAGGCATAAATGTAGCCCATCCCGGCCGGATCACCATTTTGCATAGACTGCAGACAATCAATAGGACAAGTCAAATAACATTAAGAAAATTGTTAAACATTAATAATAGTAAGGTATTTAGAGAATAATAGTGCCAGTGTATGTAATACATTATAGGTTGATCTTCTATTAATCTTGTTCTAGTGGTACTAACCTGTAGAAGCTGATTCAATATAAGTGGGCCCGTAAATTGGGAAAGATCATTGCCAATCTACATATTGCAAACAGGAGAACAAATAAATTAGATGTAAAATTCTCAACTACACAGTTCAATCATGCTAAAGTACCATTGCAAATCATCAAAAGCAAATCTCCTCACAGATTTCACATTGTAAGTATAATATCAGATAGCCAGTAAAAGTTTGAACAATTACATAGCTTTGCAACCAGCACATCACTAGATGCCAGTGACGTCTAATACCAACTTAAGTTGATAGTTGATATGATGGTACCATCTTATTTGATGCATATGTATTTTAAGAATCATTCCGCGCAGCAGTAGATATATATGAAAAACTAATCACCGATTTAAAATGAAAGTGTTCTATATAATACCTTGCAGGACCATCAGGACATCATACATAGTTTAATGTGCATTAAACTCCAAAGGGTCCAAATATGTGGCAAACTTTTGACCAAGATGTGGACATAAATCTACTCCTAACACATTCAACTATTTGAAACATACAAAATTTTCCTTTATTGAGAATTCATATCAAAGGCTGAATGTCAAAATCTTCACAAAGAACAGTATATTATGTCAAATCATGTTAGAAGCGTTGTTCATCAGTGGCATCTAATTGACGGGAAAAAAGTGCATTACCTTGAAAAAGCCTCCAAACCAAAACCTACAGAATCAAAAGGAAATATAAATCAAATGAAGTGCAGATAAAAGCAAATAATTAGCCATCATAAAATCAACAAGTTATTTCTTGAGCATCTAGCGCTAATTAGGAGTGAGCTGGCTACCGGCAATTTACATTCAATACGCTTCAACCTACAGTTTCTCTATATTATCTTTATCTACCTACAATTTTGCCGAACTATTGTTTTCTCTCTTCACTTTTTCAACAGGGTTTTAATATTGTATTGAAACAAAGAAAAACATTGATCTGCAAATCCTTATTTATCCATACCTTCCTCCAAGGCTTGCATTTAATGCTCTCAAAAGCCAAGGTTTTGACTTCTGAGACTCCTCGGCCCAACATTTCTGGAATCTGCAGATCCAAGATGTATAATATAATGCAAAATTGAAACAATAACTTCAGCAGAAAAAAAATAAAATTGTAGGAGAAACAAAACATACTTATTGTGCAATGTCTCTGTCCGATCCCATGTATCTAATTTCCATACGTCTTTCTCTGTAAGTGGTCTTTCATATCCTAGTCTCATGATGGGATTCATCCAAGAAAAAAGTATCCCTGCAAAAGGAACAACTCAGAAAGTGTTAACGTCGCATACACTATGATCAGAGTTTTCAGAATGCCTTCAAAATTGATGACCACAAAAAAAATTACTCTGAGAATAATTCTAACCAAATACAGCATATCTTATCAATTTTCACTTGAGTGGTAACATTTAATACCAGCTGTGGCAAACACAGAAAAATTAATAGCTTATTCAGCATAGAGTGACTGTTCAGATCCCTCTTCACAAAGACTTTTAATGCATTTTCTAATAGTACACTATAAATAACATTCCCAACTGTTGGAATTAATATTTCATTAATGTTTATATACGTACTTGACAATAAGTTAGCTCGTGTTTCAGGACATATCAGCTCTCCGTCAGGGAGTTCATCGTATGCAGCATCAGTAACCATTTCACTAGCAATGGGGGTATAACCTGGATAAGGATCCAGAGTAGGAACGTACACAAGCAAAAGTATTGCAAACAAAACCTGGACCCAAGAGGAGATAAAAATTACTTTCCTTAAAATAAAGAGATGTATTGAGGGAAAATACAAGTAGAGGGAGGATAAGATGCCCTCCAAAACAAGTAGAAATTTCACAGACTCTATGCTTTCTGTTGTCCCTATATATTCCTTTTTAAAACACATTACAAGTTTATGCCACAAAACAATTCAAAAGAGAAAGCTCATATTTCAACAAAGGTCAACTCTGAACCAATTAAGAAAGCCACGTTCAACTCTAGACACAAAGTAGCATTCCTTTTGAAAGCTTTGCAAGGGCCACAAGAGTCATCAGGAGCCTAATGCTAGCTTCAAAAGTGTGTTTCGGATTTGCAAACAGAACATTAAGTATCAATCAACCAGTTAGTTTAACAATTTAACAATAAAAACACAACCAATGATCACACTAAATTTGAAGAGTGCGGAATACCTGGCAGACCACCTCACTGATGTACAAATACAACACCGATCTGTAAAGGAAACAAAAATGTTAGATTGAGAAAAACATAGAACGGAAAAATATATGGCCTTAACATGAAGCAGATGAAAAATATTGATTGCTTCCTTCCCATTGCTTGATATGCCTAGTTATACAGTAATATTAATAATGCATGTGATTAGACGGTCCCTTTTTAAAAAATATTGACTTAACAATGGAATGAAAGAAATAGGAGGTGGTGTATATGAATCACAAATACAATACAGAGATGTTTCCAGGCAATCACTTCACTTTTGGGTGAGTAGGGGAGAGGAATAGAGTGTAGGTCATGAAATAAAGACAACAATAATAATGTAATACAATATACACACAGCACAAACAAAACAATTACAGGGTATGCATGTATATGATAACCCCAGTTTAGATCTGCACAACAATAAGATAAAAACAAGCTTCTAGAATTAAAACATTAGTTTAAAATGACACTAAAATAAAATCCAACAGTAGCTTTTGATTCTTAATACAAATTTATTTCAGGGAGGGTTGATACATCAATTTTTGGAGGAATGGGGGAAGGAAAACAAGTATATGGAGTGCAAGTTTAGCAAAGGACAAATAAATTCTATTAACGTGAAAAATGGACTACATACATTACAACAGGTCTTACACTATTAGTGCCTTGGGTCTACCATTTAAAGTAACGAGGAAATAAAGGGAGAGGTCGGCTATATAATTTAGATAGGGCAGATAAAGTAGAGAGGAGTATTGGGTTGATTAACAATAGAAAAACATCTCAAACGAAGGAAAATTTCGTTCTAGTTAGTAGTTATAACACTGGTGGTGTTGTATGGAGCTGATTGTTGAGTGATATAAAACCAACAAGAAAATATACTTAGTTTATTGAATTTATGAAAATGTTTCGATGTATTAGTAGCTACACAACAAGACAGTATATGATTAAAAATACATCATTAGAGAGAAATTTGGGACAGCTCCGACAGTATAGAAAATGGTAGAATCATCTTATGTAGAGCACGAATGAAGAAGACATGTAGCAAGATCAATAAGGATAGTAGACTAGATGAAGAACAACCAAATAGTTAGAGGTAAAGAGAGATCAGAGAAAGCTATGGGTCAAACTATTAAGAGAGATTTAGAGATAAATGATCAATAATTTGGAGCTAATATAAAACGGACTTTATGGCATCAATTGTTCCATGTAACCAACTCCACCTAGTGAGAAAAGGTTTAATTGATACTGTTGTCATTGTTGTATGGGAGAATAAGGACTTGGAAAAGGCTTGAGTATTTTTATTTTGAAAAAAAAACAAATTCATATAGATGGGTACATAATAAGAGGGTCCAGAATCATCCCAAGGCTACAAAGAAACTTGGAGTAGAATACTTAGGGTTTATGGTATGTATTATCTATGTTGTTCTTCATAGTAGTGAGCTAGAAAAACACATATCGTCAATAGTTCTTCCCACTATTTAGATGTGTTGTGATATAGGATCCACATTATAGCATCCCTGGTGTTTGGCCTTTTGTCCCATAGAAGGAGCCTTCCTAACAGATTTACAACGGGGTGGAAACCTTTAGCGTATTGATCAGCTTGTTTGTTATCTTTTTTCAGCTTTTCTAAAGATGATATCATGTCTTTCATTTTTGTACTCCTGCTGGATTTGTCTCTCTAATAAAGTTTAACCTTGCCGGGAAAAAACAGATTTTATGAAGTCTCAATATCTCAATAGATCATGTGCATTGCACCACTATTAGCCAACAAGACACATAACATAACAAATGTGATATGGGCAAACCTGCTATACAGTTCCTGCACTGAAAGGACAAAATTGATCATAACGGCATCCCCTACAATAGCATAAATCAAACCAAATCGAACAAACCATCGGAATTCACAGATGTAGACTTTAGTTTCAATCGCAAGCAAAATCAGCATAGAGCACCAAGCAAGAGCCTCAACAATCAGTGAAATTATCTGTCAATAGATGATATTACAGCTTTAATTATCATAGTCAACATCTGCCAGAAAAGGTCTAACCAGAAGAAATAAAAGGTATTGTGTGCAAAACTGATAAGCTAAACAACTTAAACAAACAAGCACTTTCAAATTTCAATTATATGTAACTTTAACGAGATAAAAAATAATGAAATCATAGAAACATGTGCAATAGCTCACCTCAAATGGAGCAAGTTGAGTCTCCCCATCTAAATTTAGAGCTGATAGTCCCATGATCAATCTGTATAAAGGCTCTGCCACACAATATGCAGCCAAAACCCCAATGACATAATTGTAGATGTTTGACCTTAAACGATACCTCTTGGTTTTGAAATCCTTCTTAATCAACCATATGCGGTAAATGCACAAGGCTAGAACTACCAAATGAGAAACACCAATCACCAAAGAGTCAACCGCACAAGGAGTGTAAGCACCAAATGCATTCTGGACTGTTCTTGTCCACACTCCATTTGCAACCGGCCGACAATACCAAACCAACGGCTCGAAAGCCATTTTTCACAACAGCTTTGGTGAAAGAACTCAAGTTCAAGCACTACACATCAGCACAAAATGTTCCTCTCTCTCCTCTTCAAATAATGAACCTAACCCAAATAAAAGTAATAATAAGCATCAGAATCACTTGTTTATGCATGAATTATCCTCAAATGAATGAAAAATCATAAAACCAAGCATTCACATTTCACTACTTTCTCCACCTAATATCTAGAAATAAATATTTGACCACCTGAATTGCCGCTATCTCCTATGATAACTAACAAAATTCATTTCTACGTTTGTTTACCTCAATTTTTATTATAGATGAAAAGTTGCATCTATTTCATGAATCCCTAACGACTCTTGATTCAAAACTCATAACAGAACTAACTTAAAGAACAAATTAACAAACTACTACCAATAAAACGAGGAAAAAAAATGAAAACGATAACATAATTGCACACATATACACACAAACTACAACTTATGCCATTCCAATTTGCTAGATTGGATTTTATGAATCGAAATTCAAATCACGAACTTCAATTTAAATCTTCAGTTCACAGTCTAGTCTTCAGTGCTAATTATTTGAGCTAAGCAGAAATTAAGATAAATAAATCAACACAAAGCAACAGAGTGAAATTTAAAGTAGAATTAATTAAAAAAAATAGCTAAAAGACGTGGATGTGACTAAAATTTCGAAGGAGTGGAGAAAAAAAAAAGGAACGAACGACGGGGAAACCGAGAAGTACGAACCAATAAGAAGAAGTGAAGAACGTTACCGATGAGATACAGCACGAGAAAAAGAAAAAGAAAACGAAAAAAGATTTTTGACGAAAAGTTTGGAAAGAGGAAAAAGTAGAGAAAAGTTTAGTAGAAGAAAACAAAGAAGAATTGGAGGATAAGAAACAGAGAATCTATTATTTATTTCTAACCTGTTGTTGAAGTGAATGAAATGTGAGCGAGTGGGAAAAATGGAATGAGATGTGTTTGTGCTTTGTTATATGCACCTAATAAAAATGAAAAAAAATTAATTAAATTAGAAGGAAAAAAAAAAAACATAAAAAACAAAAAACAAAAGTAGCGGTTGAGTTGGTGAATAAAAAAACAAAAGATGTGCGAAAATGGAATTCAAAGGCGTGCATGAATACAACACCACATTAGTTGCTGGGTCGGAGTCCACACTACGATGTCTCTTTCGATGCACTATAAAAAATAGGATTTATTTAACTATCATGCGTCAGACCTTACGACTCTTTTTTTGCTTTTAATGTGAGATTTTATTTCTCTTCTAGTGAGGACAAAATATTATATTTATGGCAATCAATTTTTATTCTTACAATCACCAAAGATTAACTACATTGACTCATTTAAAATTTTACTACAGATTGATATTTTTTAAGTATATAAATTAATTATTTTTTTTGTTTATATGACTTTGACTGAAACAATAATTTTATTAATGTTGGTTTGATTAAATTGAATTTTTAATAATATATTTATTTTTATCGAATTAATATTGATGAATCATTATTCTAACAATAAAGAACAAAATCGTATATTAATATTTTTGAATATTATTATTTATCGTGGTTAAAATCTTGAATTACTATTAAATATCTGATATAAAGTACCATTGTATGTGGCAATTTATTGTGACATCTCTTTATTTATATATATTTGAGTTTAATTTTTAACATCATTAATATAAAAATAATTTTTTTAGGGGTCTGGCAAAGTACTTTAACTTTACCAACTTCTATATAAAAGGTGATTGAGAGTTGCATTTACATATTTCAATCTCTTATCCACTCATGTGTTATTTTTTAAAATTTAGATTGTCTCATTTAGTTGCTTTTCATCATTCTCCTAATTTTAACTTTTTTTATAAACTTTTTTTTATCGAAAGAAAGTTAATACGAGAATTTAAATCCATCTTTTTATTTGTGTGTTTCGAAACAATTTTGATGAAGATAGAGAGGTGTTGGTTAGCTTCATTTAAAATATAATATAATACAAATCAATTAATGTTAATTGCAACAATATGACAATATGATGTGGATATTGCAACAACAAAAAAACTAAAAAGTGAGAGAGTGCAGCCACTAATTTAATTTCTGTCTCTAATGTAATAATTAATGGTTTCAATTTCAATTCACTTATTCTTAATGCATGTCTCTTAGATAAGATAAATGAATTTTAATATAAGAGGGTAAGATAATAAAATTAGACATTCAACCATTATGATTGAAAAATTTTGATTGCCACATTAATTATCATTTATAAAAGTTTTATGACTTATTGTTCTAATTTTAATCATTAATTCATGATTTGATTATATGTTAGGATTCGTTTCCTTTTTCATCCACTCATTACAAACGTTATCTTATTTGATATTATTTGATATATTTTCTATATATATATTTTCTATATATATTGCAAGATGATAGAGAAGTAATATAAGTTATATATGTTGAACGTGAACCGTATTTCTACATCTCAGGTCCAGTTTTGCATATGGAATATTCTAGAAGTACAGTTTGGTTAATGAAACGTTGATCTGCAACGAGTTCCACATGAATTGCAACGTTCTTAATAGAATTTTTGCCATTTTACATCAACATTACACACGTACCACTATATAAATATTTCTCTTCCTACGGGAGTAATTAGTACGTATTATTATAAGCTACCTTTCACTCACCCTAAACTCTCATTCACTCGTCGTTCACTGCGCTTTACCACTCTTCGAGCTCCGCTTGGGTTCAACGCCTTGGATATTATTATAATTAGGTTTTATTCTACCTATAATTGTTTCACATGTTAATGATTAATCTTCATCACTAATTACTTTTAGATTCATTTTCACGATTAATCAACTATTTTTTTTGTAGTTTTATTTTGTTTCATTCATTTAGTGTAGTACCTAATTTTGGTAAAAAAAACATGACATTTGTACAATATTTTAATTATATATAGAGTTGTAGACGTTCAAATGGGATCAAATTAATTGCAAAAGAAAGCTAGTATCCATTCCTATAACTTTTATAAAGACATCTAAATTCAATTTGGACTCTAAAAGGGTGAAAATTGTAAGTCAAATCATATGGAGAGCAATTTTGGACGAACAACGGTGTTAATTTAACACTGTAGAGCATTGCGTCTGAGACAACACATTGCATTCAGTCATGCTCTACAATGCATTTGGTGGCACAATTTTTTGTCCAAAGTAGAGCAATGCACCCAGAACCAGAGTAATGCGCTAGCATGCGTCTCAAATTCCTATGTAAGCTAAAAACTCATATTTTGCAAGGGTTATGATCTAGGAGGCATTGGATATCATATTGGGAACATCTTGGAGGCTAGTAACTTGAATATTTCACTCGTGGAAGGAAGAAGTGAAGATTCATTTCATCTTTCTTATGTATAATTTCATCTTCTTCATGTTACTATGTTATTAATCATGAACTAATTTTCTATTGATTATATATTAGATGAACCTCCTTGAATCTATGTAATTTTGGTTTTCATATACTGTTTATGCAATTATAAAGTATTTACTTATTCATATGTTTTTTGTTCGTCATGTTTTTGTGTACTTTATCATTATAAACTTGAACTCGTCTATTATTTTGTTATTGGAAAATAGGCTATAATAACCTTAACCAAAATATATATTCATGTTTCAACATTGTTATTGTAATATAAAATATTAACATGTGTTTGATAAATTAACATTAGCATTTATTTTGAGCAACAAGTCTGATCACCTAAGGGATTAAGGTTCCTTGTTATAAAAAAGGGATCTTGAGTCAAGAAGTTGGTCTTAATCTAGTTTGTAATTTGACATAATCAAATAATTTAAATTGTTAAAATAGCTAATCAATAATTGCATAGTGAAAAAGAGGTAATTCAAATTCCCTACTAGTTTGTAACTCGTCTTTTTGTTTATTTATTTCATAAAATTGATTTTTTAGGAATGTACATTTTTTTAAATAAATTTTTTGAGTCGTTTAAGAGGCTATCTAACTCAACTATCACATCTTTACATAAAGAACATGGTTCATAAACAATTATCTCATTAGTATTTTTATTTAGACACATGATAGCTTCTTCCTCTTCTAATTTTGAGGATGAATTTTTTTGTTTAGAGAATTTTGAGTTCTTTTAAGTACAATCATCTTTCTCATTTGATGATGTTTTTCTTTAGATATAAACTTCGAAATTTTTGACACCACTTCTTCTTAAATCTTTTCCTCTTACACTACTGTTAAGTGCCTTAAACCTTAAAGGCAGAGCTCTCATACCAATTGAAGTAAAAGTGATTATGATGAGAATGAGAGTTAAATTGTTATCCTTTTTAAAATTTAATTCTTACACCAATATTATCATCTCAAGTTGTTTTTGGAGTGAAGATGGTTAGATGAAAAATAATTATTCTCTTATTGAGGATGATCTAAAGAAGAAGAATAATATTAGTTTGAATATGTATGATAAATGTATTAAGGGTGTGAATAAAACAAATGTAAAGAGTGTGAAGTTTAAGAAAATTTACACGCAGAATTTATACTTGTAACCTAATATATGTTACTCTAGTCCTCGCAACTTTGAGATATTTTCACTTTGTCTTATGATCGACACCTTTTCAACTATATATTTTCTTAGCCTTGCCAAGTTTTATATCAAAATTTTACTAAGAATTACAAGTAAGATATTTGTCTCATAATTTTATAAATGAGCTATGAATAGTAATATATGACCAAATTTTTTAAGTCTTCTTAATCTAATTATTTTAATTTATAATTTTTTTTGTTAGGCATGATTTAATACTCAAATTCATTATAAAAGTTAATTAAGATCTTAAATATACATTATTGGTATCTATATATTTATAGATACATTTTATTGATTATTTTAGTTGCTAAATAATTTCTTGAAATTTTCATATTTTATTTCAAGTGTATTTTATTTTGAGCAATTTATGTTGAGAA
>JBBPBP010000002.1:3856844-3868987 GCA_037974735.1 Cicer chorassanicum
TATATATATATATATATATCTTGGGAGAATAGATTGCCCCCATCCACACACTCCTCGATTACAAGATAACAATAAATCCAAAATTTAAGTATAGGGATCAAATTTAGAGTAGTTAAATAATACTATAGTGATCAAATCGATGAGTAATTAAATAGGGTTTTGCTAACTATAACTATAGTGACCAAATTTACCAGCATTTCTCAAGGAAACAACAACAACAAAAATTTATATTGAAAACATAAAAAATTAAATTTTTAAAAGGTTGAATACATAACTTTTAATACATATTTCATATAATTTTATTTTTTTTATTTTTTATGTCTTAACAAGTATTTTTGAAGTACTTATTAAATAAGTGATTTGCTTATAAATGTTTTAAAGATACTTATTTAAGAATAAAAAGATAATATTTTGTATTAAAAAAATAAAATATAATTTTTTAAAAAATTAAAGAAAATGCGTGTCCTTAGCTAGGACACTTGATAAACATCTAAATATATAATTATTATATTGAAAATTGTATATTCAATTTTTAAAAGTTCAAATTTTATTATTTAAAATGCTAAATTTTTATTTTTTAATTCTTAACAAGTGTCTTTGTTAACATGACCCAAAAATTAAATACATAAGTTTTTCATACACTTTCAATACTATATTTCTATATATGGATCACTAACAAATGTCTTTTATGTTTGGGATATTTGTTACCATTTGCCATTAAATATGGATCAAATTGACATTCAGTAGTTCAATTTAGAAACACAATATTAACCACCAAGATATTTAATGGATACATCATCCAATGTAACGTTGATTGATCATTAATAGAATGATGGATGTGAGTGATATTTAATATAATTAAAGATACATTTAAAATATACATAATTAAAAAAATTATTTGAGAATATTTTATAAAATTAGAGACGATTAGTTTTTGTTTCGGTACAAAGTCAGAGTTAGTGGTTTATTCAAGAATGATGTATCTAATTTGGTTGAATTATTACCTTAGGAGTTTTTAGAGTTTGGACAAAGAACTACACATTTATTATCTATACCAACATAAATGACACAATATATATACAAGTATTTGGAAAGGAAAAAAAAAACATGAAAGCTTTTCCAAAGAACGAAGAAAGGCCACTCGCTTTAAAAGAAGGCAAAGTCACATGGCAAAGGATCGTACAAAGGGGTAATATATCCTATATAACCAAACAAAAATCTGGCAAAAAGAAAATTCTGAATAGAACTCAACAATAGTACAAATCTAAAGCCTAATTTTAAATGTTGTGTTATTAAATATTAGATTATACAAAACAATATAATATTTTATCTTTGTAACCATTCTTTGAGCTTTTAATTTGGCCTAATACTATAACGAGAAAACCATAGTATTATATTTGATCTTGTCATAAACAATATGAGTCATTCTCAAGATAGATTGACCAAGGTTGATTTGCCGATGTAGGTGTGTAGCCTGTTGAAAAATGAAAATCTCAATTCGTGATAGTAATGTCGATTTGGAGAAGTAATTGTAAAATATATTCTAATTTTAAAATCAATTTCAGTATTATATAATGAATGCTCTCTATATAGAAAGTGAATAGATTCTCTCTATATTGTAAAATATAAAAAATAAAGTCGTATATATAGACTTTTTATCACTTGATTGATAAATTTAAATGGTATTATCATATTTTCTCTTGCTTAATATAAAGATTATGATTTTTCTAATTCATTCGATCAACCCAACATCCTAGTACATGAAGACAAAGTCGATTAATAGATCGACTTTGTAAAAAAAGACCAAATGCTCTAAAACAATACATAATCCTCCTAGCAATGAACTTGTAAAGCAAATATATTTGTTTAACTCCAAATGTGTACTCTACTATACTACAACATTATTATTAAATAAATGAACATATATCAAATTTTTTATAGTCACAAAATTTTTTAGATTGAGATCATACAATCATAAATAATATATATTTTAATTTTAAATTTTTTATTTAAAATATTTAACTTAAATTTAAACCGTCTAATGTTGATCGACGGTCATCAACCTCATAGTGTGTGAATGCAACAGTTGTAATTAGACGAAATCCAAATACTAGTAAGTGTATTGAAGAGAGTGAAGAGGTAAAGATGAGAACACAAATAAATTGTGGAAACGGCGCAGTGTCTTCTGAACCGTTCTGTCTATTAGTACTACGTTTACAGATAAGCCCGTTGATTGTTTTGTATTGTTGGAACCAAACAAGGAACAATCTCTTCTTAGTTCTTTCTTTCTTATTTTCATTTCATGTTTCATGTTACAGCTTTGAGACTTTGAGTTGAATCTCTACTCTCTCTCTCTCTCTCTATACCTCTCTACACGTGTATCATATCATCACCCTTCAAAACAACGGTTTCATGTTCTTCTCTTCTTTCTCTTTCACTCTATAGCAACGGTTTCATTTCATGTTCACAAATTCAGCTCAAAATATGCTTCTATGTTTTTAAATTCTGATTTTTCTTTCAAATTCATATAAATTTAAATTGAATGAATTTTTTTTGGTGGAACTGATCTTTAATGATGTATTTTTAATTATGAGCTGAATTAAATCTGCAAGTTCTGAATTTTTTGTTTTCTCTTTTTGGCTTTGTTTCATTTATGGAACTTCAGGTGCACAGATCTATGAGCTGTGAAAACAACTTGGTAAGTCCTCACAATTATGTACACAGATATTTATTTATTTTTATATTATGAGTTTCAAATTATGCTATGATGACTTTGTTTCTAATTAATGTGATTTTGTATAATGTTTGCTATTTAAAGGCTATAAACACAAGCAGAAGCTACAAGGGGTTTGGTGCAGAATCAGCTTTAATAAATTTTTCTGCTTTTTATTTTAACTTAAAAACAAAAACAAAAGGTCAAAGACAATTCAAAGGTACTAGTACACTACATTAGATCCAATGTTCTATTACCTTATTATTTTTTCCAACATAAATAAAAAAAATTATATGATATAATAAAATTAATTTAGGGTTGGTCTTGTGTCTGTGTTTGCAGGAAGTGAGACTGAGAGGCTCTGAGACCTACTCTCATTATCAGTTTTTTTTTTTGCTTTTGAAAAAAGCCTTAAACATTGGTTCCTGACTTAGACTATGATATATCACTGCATTAGTAAATAATTAAATTAAATAAATAAGTAAGTAAATAAGTTAGACCTTTTTTTATTACTATACAGCCAAAAAAAACTCCCTCACCCTCATTTATCATCATCATCAATGCAAAACACATAGCATCTCTCTCTCTCTCTTTCACACACACTCTCTTCTTGTGTTTGTGGAAAAAGGCATGATTGTGAAATGGAGGATGAGATTGAAGCACAAGCATGTAAGTTTCAAAGGCTTGGAAATGGTTCTTCAAACAACAAAAACATAGGTAAGTATCCTCTTGATGATGAGGAACAAGAGCTTATTATTAGAAGGAAAAATGTTAGAGAAATTGGAAGAATTGATGATGTCAATGTTAACACAAGAAACCATTTCCAAAACCATTCATCAAGAATTGTTAGAGTGTCTAAAGCATCTGGTGGAAAAGATAGACACAGCAAAGTAATGACTTCAAAGGGTTTAAGAGACAGAAGAGTTAGGCTATCAGTTACAACAGCTATTCAATTCTATGATCTTCAAGATCGTCTTGGTTATGATCAACCTAGTAAAGCTGTTGAATGGTTAATCAATGCTGCTTCTGATTCCATCTCTGAACTACCTTCTCTCAACATCAACACTTTCCCTCAAACTCCAACTCATGAAAGACAGAACAACAACCTTAATTCTTTGTCTAAATCTGCTTGTAGCAGCACTTCTGAGACAAGTAAAGGTTCTGAGAGAGCAAAGGAGAAAGAGAATGAGTCTAGTTTTGCACAACAACAACAACAGCAACATCATCATGATGTGAGTGTGAATCATAATCATCACATTTCTCAAACTGCTTCATTTACTGAGTTACTGACTGGTGGAATTGGTAGTAGTAATGTAAGAATTCCAACAACAACAACTAGTCCTAATGGATCAGTTCATGATTCTCAGATTAATAATCATGGTGATGAGTTCAACAAAACAAGACATCATCAACAATGGTCTTCAACAGTAACACCAATAATGGACTATTTCAACTCAGGACTTATGGTGTCAAATTCAAGAACTCATCATCATAATCAATCTTCTACATCATCATCATCATCTTCTGGTTGTTTCCAACTAGGACAACAACATTCACTTCCAGTTTCACCATTCAGTACTAGTGGTGAAAACAACTCGGATATTCAAATGCAGCAGCATTTTCCATTCATGTCTGAACATCTTATGCAGCAACAAGTTGTTGTTACTTCTTCATCATCTTCACATCAACCAAGTGGGAATAATGATCATCATTACAATCTTAACTTCGCTATATCGTCTTCGGGCCTTGTTGGTTACAATAGGGGGACCCTTCAGTCCAATTCACAGTCTCTTTTGCATCAGTTGCAGAGGTTTTCACCTATGGATGGATCATCAACAACATCATCATCCAATAATCTACCTTTTTTCATGGGAGCTACTGCTACTCCTGCTGTTCCTTCAACAATGGACAACAACCATCAACACCTTCCATTTTCACCTGTCTTTGATGCTCGTTTGCAGCTTTGCTATGGCGATGGAAGCCGCCATTCAGATCAAAAGGGAAAATGCAATAAGAACTGACTTCTTCTTCCTGGTAACTGGTAAGTCTCAACAAATAAAAATTGAATCTTTCTATCTTTTTCCTTACTTTTTAGATTTTTAGATGTTACCCTTTTCATTTTTTTTATCTAATTGTTGTTTTCTTTCTAAGGTTATGCATATTTCTTAACAAAATCACTAAGTAGTAATTTTTATAATAATATGAGATAAATAAATATTTAAAATGAGACAGATAGATTATGAACTAGTGAAGTGATTAGTAATATAATTTGAGGTTAATTTGTTTTTATTTTTTCCTTCCCCTTTGAGATGCTTAAACCTAGGAGGAAGGGCATCATAAAAGATGAATATTTAATTTTATTTTGTGTGTATTTATTATTTGAAAGATTATGGGGTGTTGGATTTATGTGCATTGTGCAATACCATGAGACACTGGCTTTCTTGGTAATGGTAAACAAATTGACCACTAGTGAACATAGTTTAAGGAGATGCTAGTATCTATTAATTTTGTCATTTTGTTGAGTTGTGCATGAATTGGCGTGAATAAAGTTTCCATTGACTGTCTCCTTTTTAGTTCTCTCATTGTCCTTGGTTCCCTTTCTCTATGGCACCTTTGAGTTTATGACAAGTGTAATTAAACCTTTTTCTTATGGCAAACACAAATCCATACGTGTAATGGAAATTATAGGACATATATAGTTTTTACAATCCCATCAGTTTATTTTACAAACAAAGATTCTAATTGGCTTTGTGTCAGTTACTATGTGGAAAAATATAAGCATATACTCCACACATGATGAGGGGCTTTTTTATATGATGAAAGGTTCATGCATGTAGGGAGAACTTGACCCTTCAATCATATAAGGAAACAGATTTTGCAAACTAGGATAGATACAGAAATTAGGGGTACTTTAACTTGATTGAAAAAAGGAATAATGTTTATTCATGTTCATGCTTTAAAAATTTTCATGTATAATAAGTAAGTATTAGATGGCATGTTGTTTATAATTTTCTTTTAGTATAGATTGTATACTGATAACCTTGTAGTATAAATTTTTTTTTATTCTTACATGAAATTCAATCTAATATACATGTTACCTCCGTTGTAGAAAGATTTTTTCCTTACTCAATGAGTAATGATTCAATAAAAAAGAAATGAGTTTAAAGTACTTCTTGTTCTAGAATGAATTATAAACAAAAATTAGTCAAATTGCGCATAATAATAAAGATAATTTATCACATTCAACCTATGTATTTCTTATAAAAATTAAGTCTACTGTCTAAATTATCATATCCATGAGTAATATGTTAGATCATTAAAAATATAACAAAATTAAATTAAGTGAGGGTATTTTAAAGTTACTATCATTAAATAGGAAAAAATGTTGATATTTTCTTATTTCTCTTCCAAAAATATGTGTTAATTTAGTATTTAAGATAGTGAAATATGATTCAACACATATATCAAATTTATCTATATTATTATATTATTAATGTATAATTATAAACCTTGTTCATTCACTACAAAATTAGTTTCTTGACCTACCTTAGAGTATTATTATTATTTATTTACAAAAAGGTGGTTGAATATAGTGGAATAGAAAAGAGACAAATAGATAGTGGAGAGTATGCTAGAGAATATATTTGTTTATTCTGTATTCTATATAATATAATGGTATTAAAGGGCAATTGGGAGTGCGCCACACTTTGTAAATTCAAGGAATGCTCCAAATAAATACTAGTACAAAACTATATTTTACAATCTTTTTCTCTAATTCTTTTGTTTCAAACATATTCCTAAGACATTTTTCTACCAACCTCAGCCCCTAAAAAAGTGGGTAGTGAAAATATCTCCCTCGTCCCACCAAAGATAAATAATTATAGCAGTTAACATATTCCTAAAATCCACCAACTTCATTTGATTATAGTGAGAAGATTGTTGGAACAGGGGTAGAACTTAGGAGGCTGTACTAGTTGGTTTAAAAATTGTAGTAATTCAGGAGTTCAAATATAACAATTGTCACCAATGTTGTTAAGATCATTGTAATTGTAGTAGTAGTAATAGTAATTGGTAGGGGAGGATTGAAAATGGAAATCTCTATGAGTTTGCATGTTATTGTTAAAATATAATAATTAATTAAAATCAATTAAGACTTCATTTGATTTGAGAATGTATAATGATTTGTTATTTCAAAAATTGGAGAAGAGAAGAAAATTATTAATGAAAGTGATATTAATGGTTAATTTACAACTGTTTTCGAGTGAATTTAATTTCAATTTCGTTACCTTGAGATAACGAGAGAATTAATGTATTATGATGTTTATATTTACTATGTACTAAGATATTATTAAAAAGAATATTAAAATCATAATGCCGTATACCCTTGTATTGTAGCTAAATTATTTGAATTAATGAACAAATAAAGTGGGGGGTGGAGGGTGGCTAGATTGAAGGTTTGATAATGCATAACTAATCACATGGTTTTGATAAATAGACAACTTTTGCATGTTACGATATCTACTTGTGTTGTGATTTATTTTATTTTATGAAGTCTAATTCTTTTATTGAAAGTGAAATGATTCACGTATCTAACATCTAACATGTGAAGGTTTTCAGTTTCGAACTCTCCTTGTGACTCAATAATAATACTATTCACATGTTTTTGATAAATATAAATAGTTTTGCATATTAATGTTATTTGTTAGTGTTTTTAAACTTGATAGTGAAAGGTTTATTGTAGTAAGAAGTTTGAAATGATTCATCTAGCTGAAGACACAAGTTTTTTTTTTTAGAATTTCAACAAAGTTGCACTATGGTTTAATATCCCTCCTTTACTCCAGAAATTTCATCAAACTATACCCTACTCTGAGGACATTATGACCTAATGTGTGATGTTCATTGTCAAAACAGTTCCTCTTGTTTAAGCATCTTGGAATTGTTCATATTTTTAATTTTATGTATACAATACAATCACTAACATTTGATTTTTATTTTCTTTAGGAATTCTCTTTCGTGTCCTTTCAATATGGGAGTTGCAAAATTGAAGGGTACGTTGTTGTCAAATGTTGGTATTTCTTCTTCTCTGACCATTTTGAGTCATTGAATTATTACATTTTGAATCATCTTGTCAATTGTCTTTTGGAGAAATGTAAGAGAATCTTGATTGAACTTATTATTCTTTTGATTTCTATAATTATTTTGAAGTTTATGTACTGTTGTTTCAGAAATTAAAAGACTTGTAAATCATTCAGCTAAAACGAACAAAATCTTATAATGTGTGCCTCCATAGAGGTTTTTACCCTAAAAAAGTTTGAGTATTTAGGTTTGTTGATTTAGTGAGCTAATATTTGGGTGAATGACAGGATGAGTAGTTCATGATTTTGGATTATTTTTGTCAATTTTATGATTTGGTTTACCAGATATCATTAACTATATTCTGTTAGTCCAACGTCTTGCAGGCTAAGAACCAATGCATAAAAGAAGAACCTATTTAACTATAGTTTTTTTTTTTGGAAAAATTATGGTGGCTTAACATGATTTTAGTAAATTCATTGTGATACTAAATATATACTAAATTTAAATTTGTGGTAGCTACTAAGTTACAAATTGAATGACAAAATATAGAGATTATTAAAAAAATAAAAGTTATTTTGTGTTTGTCTGTCATAATGAAAATTACTTTTGTTTTTAAAAAATTCAAGAGTAAAAAAGAAACTACTAAAATACAACTTTTCATTTTAAACGGTTTTTAGATTATTTTTTCAGATTTTCAATTTTTTTAAAAGCAGCAACAAGTAGATAAAAACTTTCAAAATTAATTGTTTTTAAAAAAATATTATTTTATGAAAAAGTTGTACTAAACTCACTATATATCTCACATTAACTAATTAAGTATTTGAGCTCAAATAGTTAATGAATTTCGACTAATAATAAATCGTTTAAAATAATTCGAGTTTAAATCGTAATTAGAACAATTAATCTTCTCAACTGAGTTTAATTTAAAAATACATAGTGGTCTAATAAAAATAAAAGTAAACTAAAACCTATTCAAGAGAATATTGATCTATTTGTAAGATGAATTTATTATTAGTAATGACCAAACTTGTCAAATTTTATCTAAGTAGCACACTGAAAACTCTCATAGTTTGGGCCATTGATGGGCTTCTGTTGGATCTCGTTAGCAAGGCTATTATGTTCTATGGGCTTTTATAAGATTCTAAGCTTAATCACATGCAAATAAAGTAGGTGAGAGTTGTTCATCACCACTTTTATGTGTTTTCCATTTTCCTTCCTTCCTTGATCTTTAAGTTCAAAATTCCTAATTTCTCTTCACAAATTCTTAAAGTATCCATCGTATTTAAAACATCAAAATCCCTATCATCATCTTCTATGTGCTTTATGACATTTAATTTTTTTTAGTTGTTGAATCTCCAAATTGTATTTGTATTTCATAGTAAGTTGTTTTTTGAAGTGCATAACTTTAGCATGAAATTGTTCTTTTTGTCGTTGAATAAATATATAGTCAAATATCATTAATAAAAAAAGAAAAAAACAAGTTACAAAATTATTTTGATATATAGTTACTTTCAACACATTTTCATTTACTTTATACTGCTTCAGACAAGTAATTTAGAGAAAGTGATTTAGGAATGTATATTGAACAATTATGGATTTTTGAATTTAAAGATTGAAGAAGGAATACAAGAGGATAAATATAACTTTTTTTACATAAATTTTTTAATTTAATAATTATCAAAGTTTTTATTTAAATATTTTATAAAAATACGATATTTGTAATGCTCCAGAATTTTAATCTAAAATGTTACTTAAAAAAAATACTTATTGTTTAGAAAAATTTACAATTTTTTTTTAAGAATACTTAATATTTATTCATTTAAATAATTAGTAACAACCACATTATTTCATATCATTAAGAAAATATTTATTCAAAATTTAAAACAAAGTAAAGACAATTATTCCTAACGGAAGGGAACCACTTCCGTATTTCTAGAATTCTAATACATTTTAAAAGTTTGTGACAAAAGATTAAAAAAAACTTAGAATATTGGACAATTCTATTATTACAAAATTATCTTGAAAAAAAATATTCATGTTTACTCCACGTTCACCACACGTCAATACTCATTAACTACTCTTGAATCTCCTCGAACTCATTAGTACCTAAAATGTTGTTGTAAGGGTTAGTTTTTTCCATCATCCACATCAAACCAAAGTTAAACATATAGAAGAATAACACAAACCATATAAAAGTAAAAACTTCCAATTTAAAAGAAAAAAAAAATGTGCAAACCGATAAATTGTATATCAAAACATATGCATAATGCATGCTTCTAATACTATATGATCTGGATATAAACCTGCCACTAAGGCAATTTCCACACGGAAGATCACTCGTACCAATGGGAAAAACAAACCTGCCAATAAGACAACTTCTACGAAGATGCATATGCCATAACATGATGATATAGTATCAAAGAGATATATTCCCACACAATCCACTAAGAATCATGTCATATGCATTCAAAATCACTTTTTAAAATCATCATCTTATTCACATATCACTAAGAACACATAACACAGATCCTTATCATGAGTATCACATATTCATAGACAAATAATCATATAAATGATTACTTTCACCACATACACATAAAAATAGAAATTTGATATCATATAGGCCATAAAAATTAACACCTTAACATATATAACAAGAAAATTCAAACTCCAACTCATATACATAATAAAAGTTAAAACTTTATCACATATAAGGTAAAAATTCAAACTTTATTTCATATTCATCATAAAACTTTATTTCAGTATTCCTTTTTGTTTATTATTCAGTGGGTATAGAGAAATTGTGGACTTAGAAAAAATTTAAAGTGGAAATTGTTGGTTAGATAATGTTGGGCCTAAATGAAGAATAAGAGGATAAAATGTCACTTTTTTTTTGTTAAACTTGATCATAAAAACTCAGTCACAAACACATAACCCAAATTTCTACTTGGGTTGGGTCACACCAAGCCTCAAACCCTTAGCCCAAATTCGTCTTGTACTAGAAAAACACATCTACATATAATATATATCTACTTAAATATATATATATATATATATATATATATATATATATATATATATATATAAACTCCCCATTAATTAAGTAATTCTTACTAATAACTTTATCAACTACAATAAGTTGAACAAGACAAATAATTATCACACATAAGCTCAATTGGTAGTGAGAATGTGTGGAGACAATATTTATCTTTCGCTATTTCCACCGGATGGATAGGGGTGCGAGAAGGTCGTGAGTAGCAGTGCCGGTAAGTAATGGCTGAGGCGCATTTTTTTTAATGACCTGACCATAAATATTGACTCATATACAACGTTTGATGCTACCAAAGACCAAAAATGAAGGAATTTAAAATTGTAGAGATAAAATCTAAAAAAAATAATTTTATAAAGACTAAAATTAGATTAGTCTCATGTTGTACGGACTAAAAGTAATATTAATCTATTATTTATTTATTTAATTTTGTTGTCTATTATATTTAAGACAAAATTTTAAACTTGAAATAATTTTTATTTATAAAATATAGTACAATCACAATAAATATTTATTTTAGACCTCACATTGTATTCGATCGAATCTGAAGCTCAACTACCGCATGTCATTCTTTCCCCACCTAATAGTTTGATTAGAGTTGTGATAGATGTGTTGGTACATATTTTGTAAAAGCATGTGTTTACTTTTTATGAAAGAACATAACTAATGTTTTTAGAAATTCTGATAATGCCAAAACATTGTATTAATTGTTTCTAAAAATGTATTCTTCCTAATTAGTCATTGCAATTGTTTTCCACACAAATCTTTCATCTCTTTGTTAATAATTTAAAATAACACTTGTTTTGAAAAAATGAAAATTGAAATATTTCTAAAATGTAAAGAGGTGCTAAGACTTTTTCAAGTTTGCACACTTCTTTCTTCCCCGTACACACTTTCTACGCATTGAATACTTTATTTAATTATCATTTCATTATCTTTTTATGTTCCTTTTCTATTTGCATTCTCTACAGTTTGAGAACATGTTTTTTGTTTTTATTTTTTAAAATATATTTCATTTTAACTTACTAATTACAAAATTTAAATTTTTCAAAGTAGATAATTGTGATTAAGAGAGAATTAAATATTAGTTAAAGATTCATAACACATTTCCGAAGAATAATTAAAAACAATATTTTTTGTAATTTTTATTATTTTTATAAATATAAATAATTGTTCACTTCAAGAAATTATATTATCTCTTTATTTACAAATAAATTTAACAAAAAAATTTTTTAAAAATATTTTCACACAAATGTCTCAAGATCGTTTGGTTTCTAAAAACATTTCATGTTTTCATTTTTTATT
>JBBPBP010000002.1:3881612-3896349 GCA_037974735.1 Cicer chorassanicum
AATTTTTCGAGTTTTGTTTGAAGATGATGATAAATTTTTTGATTTCTATAAAAAAAAAATAACATTGTTGATATTTTAAGACATAAATGATAAAATCGTTACTTAAAATTAAATAAATGATCAAATCGAAAAAAAAATATAAATGACAGAATTGTTATATGAAATTAAGTTAAGGGACCGCATAAGTATTTTACCTATTAAATAATATTTAAAATAAAATAAGTCAAATTTTAAATATTTTATATAAATTTTTTAAAATATTAAAAATATTAAAAATTTAATAAAATAAATAAAATTTAAATTTTTAAACTTTATTTTTAAATACTTTCATATAAAATAAATTTATTTTTAATATTTGAATATATAAATAAAAATAATTACAACAATAATGACATGAAAATATTTTATGCAACTCACAAATGTCATCTAAGTGTCATGTGATTAATGAAAGTGACACATCATAAAAAATAGTGGGGACGAAAAAATCTCAAGAATTAATTAATAGGGGAACAAAAAAATTGATTTTAGAAATAAATGACTAAAAATTTATTTTTGCCAAAATAGGGAAACTAAAAATACACTTAAACTAAATAAATATCAAGTGTATTTTTAAAAAAATAAATATTAGGTGTTAAGTAAAGACGTCACATGAAACTATTTCTTAGAAAAAACTTTTGAAAATACATTTATATTTTGATGAGATCAATAAAAGCATGTAGAATGAAGCTCCCTAATTGAGGTGAAAGTCTTCTCTATACACATGACTCATTTTATAATTTTTTAAGTTACAACTCTTAATAAACCCTCTTCTCGCGTATACACCTAATTCATTATGTAATTTTTTTAATTATAATCCGTAATAAGCACTAATTTCTCTAATCCAACACTTCAAAACATAAAAAATACTTAATAGATCTTAAGAGTAATTCTATATCATTATATTTCAATAACACTAATTTATTTTAATACAATTAATTACGTGGGAGCATCCAATTTATACTCTACAATAGGGTGTTTATTCTTATTAGGGAAACACCCATTTTAAATGCTCTACCTAAATTTCTTTATAAATTTTTTTTTTCCTATATTATCAAGATGAGAGGGAATAATATCACAACTTGCACTTCATCTTTTAAATAAATAAAAACACTTACACTTCATTTCGTCTAAAAATCTTATTAACTCGTATCTGATTATAGTTCCAATCTGTATAAGAATTTATTGCCTTAACAAATCGTTGGTGGGACGAGAGAGACAAAAACAGGTTAGATCAGATAATAATAATATAAAAATGGCCAAGATGTATTGCAATCATGTTCTTAAGACTAATTAATTTATGAGTAAAAAAAGATTATCCAATTTCTATCAAAATTAAAGCCAGCCTATCATTACTAATTTATTTCCTCTAAATTTCTATTTTGGAATATAGTATGTATCTTTCATGATGGGTTTTCGTACAATCAAATGGATTAAGTTTTTTGTTTCACTATAATTCTGCCTTTGAAAAAATAACACAGTGATTTGGTTAGAAATATAAAAGATTTACATGAAGAAAATCCATAGTTCAATTCCTAAATTTTAATATCAACATTTTTTCCTCTCAAGTTTAATTTATGACCCTAACATTTTTTCGTTCCCTTAACATATATTAATTATCCTAAATTTCGCCAACGATGTACAAAATATTTTCACAAAAAATAGGTCTTTTAGGCTAGGAATTATCCCGTACAAAGTTCATTATTGCTTACCGCTATATTTATTAAATGAAATTGATTAAGTTGAACCACCTACATTTTACAAAAGCAAGGTCAACATTTTTTCCACTTCAGTGCTTATTGTGATTTCAACGAGCCACTTAAACCTTTTAATTGAATTATTTTCAATCAACTAGTTAGGAAACCGTGTTAAACGGCCACCTCAACCTGCATCGGATCAACCCAAATTGAAGATGAATTTTATTTATTTCAATCTCTAAATTTTCATCGTTATTTAAATCAGTGTCTATTCACAAAAGTATATAACTTAATCAAGACAAATGAGAATGGAAATAAAAGAAATATAATATGTTGATGGCTCACCAAATGTATAGATAAATATAATTAAATGTTAAATATTAAAATTATTTATATACATCACAAACCTCACTTGTGGATGATATATATATATATATATATATATATATATATATATATGTATATATATATAAATGTGTCTAATGGATCACATGGCATGTGCACTTAAGATTGTTCTCGTAATTTAAATTTGGATCCAAGAAATTACTAACTAAATAAGAAAATACACGCACACGTTGTGGCATGTGTTCATTCATGACATATGCTTTGTGAACACTCTAAGTTTCACGATTATATAAAGATTGCAATTTCCGTACTCGTATGGAATTAAGTACAAACACAAAACACGCAAATTATATATATAACCCTACTTTACCACTATCAACTTTGGAATCAAAATATGGTCAACCCCTATTTTATGAATAAGGATTAAAGCGAGTTAGGTCATAAATAGTGACTCATTAAGGTCAAAGTAGGTCATATGGTTTAAAGATTAATTCTTACATTTATAGTAATAAGTTCTTTACATCGATTACAAAATTTATAAAACTAACTGTTGTGATGCACGAGTCACATCCTTACAAAATGATTGATTGCTAAAGTTCAAAAATGTATACATGCGTTAATGTTTCATCAGAATTAGTGTAGAACAAAGTTCACTAACTAAGTTCAAACCATCTTCCATGTTAAATTTGATAAGATTCAAAAAGTTTAAGATGAAATATGTCCATTGTTTTTTCCAGTCTTAAAATATATGATAAATATCACCATAAAATTTACACAGAACTACAAGGTATCGGTTCGAATCCGGAACAAGACATTTAATCTAGCAATAATACTTTATTAGTTAAGTTAAGATTTAAGGACCATCACATAGTTTCTAAATATTCATGGGATTCTAAAATTGGAGATAAAAAATTTATGTACTAATTAATACTGATTTGGATAAGAACTTTGATAAAATAAAACGTATATTGATCACTTGTGTTAGACTCTAAATGTCTAATGTAACACTCTAGTTTTGCATAAAGTACGTGTGTTATTTTTGTACGATTAATCTTTTATAGTTCAATTTTCTTTGCGACTTTACGTATTAATCCGGACTAGGCTTAAAGTAACTTTTAATTTAGTTAACTTATTAATTTTGCTTGAATACATAGTCCACTTCACAAGTCACAACCACGCACATCGTTTCTTAAATAATATTAAAAACATTAAAGATAAATAAGCAAATAAGTAGTAATGATACGTCACTAAAAGTGGTCATGAATGGGTTATCACATTTGTATTCTCATGATCAACAAAATGATTTCTGATATATCACAATTTTGCTATGAATTATACATTTCTTTTTGACAGGATTATGAATGATAGATTTGTAGGCTCACACGCGATAATTTAATTAACATATTGATAACACAAAACAACAAAACTTCAAAAATAGAAAAGTGAATTTAACATGAAATTTTAGAGTTAGAAACTATTACAACAAACCATTTAGGCCCTTTAACGAAAATAAGGATCGAAAATAAGGATAGAAAATATATCATTAGTCATTTCATTTATTATTTCATTGAAATGATCCTTGACTTTTGTAAATTAAGATTTAGATATGCACCAAGATGAAATAAAACATTTAAAATGGAGATTTAAATTTGTGAAAATGACTAAATTGACAAATATTCTAAAATTTAAGAAAATAAGATCTTATTTCACAAATTTGAGATACTATATCATGACCCTTTACATTTTCAAAGGCCAAAATGCTAAATTAACTTTTTTAGAATTTTCCAACTCTTCCTTCTCTTGAGTTTTGTCACTGTTGTTGATGAATGTTGTATTTTACACCCAAAAATATGAATATACCAATACATACTTATAATAAAATTATGATTTATGGTGAGAAATAGTTCCTTATCGGGAAAACATTGTAAAATGCAAATTGACTTATACGGTATGTTTGCATTTTGCAACAAAAATCGATTCAATGATGAAAAGCTGTTTTGGTTGTGATGTAACTAGCATGTTGCAGTGTGGTCCATATCCTTCTGGATTGTGTTGTGTAACAAGTTGCCGTTCAAAAAATGTCTCGTTATTCAAGTAGTCTATTTCAGACCCATGAAAATGATAATGATACACCGACGACTTATAATAATTTTGTCATATCGACAAAACATTTAATAACAATATTTAATTTAATAAACCGGTTAATATAATGTGAGAAATTAAATAGTTATAATTAAATAATGGTGCAAAAGAATTTTATATTATCAGTGCACTTTCTTTAAACTCTAATAATAAATACATGTTTGCAAAATGCAGTGGGTACACTCCCATAGTATGATTGTTTATCACTTTCAAAATGTAACTTCAACCAAATTGCAACGTGATAGTTTGAATCTTGCAAATATAATAACACTCTAAACCCTATCTCAATTAGATTGTTAAGTATAATGTTTTATTCTTTTCACGGCTACATTTTGGTAACGCGATATAAGAAAAACAGTGTTGCATAGTAAATTATTGCATCCCTAACATGAATTTTAAGAAACTCAACCAACTTAATTCCAAACATATGTGAACACTCTTTGTCTTTATTAGAAGCTTCAAAAAGTGTCTGAAATATTTCTCACTCTATCATTGTTTTCGGATTTTTATAGGGTTTTAATTCGTACAACTTCTATTAAAGTATAAAATCCCGTAGTTTATTTGTTAATTGATAATTTATTATAATTTATTTTAAAGAAAATATCTCTACTATTTAAGATACATGTACATATCTATTTTCAAATGACATTTATGAATGTCTAAAATTTTGTATGTATGATCCATCATTAATATAGTATGACTATGATCCACCAAATTAATTAATTAAAATCACATATTGTCAAAAAGTTATAGAAAGGTTCAATCAATTTGATACTGACATCATATCTTTGTATACATATACATGGTTTTGATTGGAAAGTCATCATCACAAAAAAGTACTATTGAAACATTATTGTAATTCCTAGTTTCCATTTCGTTTAATTAGTGAGCTCAAATCAACTTATACACAAAAGCAATATAATAATAATAAAAGCAAATTCATATTCATATAATAATAATAATAAAATTAACAAGGTTTCCGATATCAAAGTTTTAATACAATTCTAATCCTCAATGAATCATACACCTAAACATGAAATAGTTGACAGATTAATCAATCTCGGAGACAAACCGAATACATCAGATGACATTATCAACGTATTCAACTAATGAATACTAATAAGAGAAATGCTAAACTCAAAAGTATTGAAAGCTGTGTAATATAAACTTTGAAACTGTGAAAAAGGGAGATTTTACACTCAAAAGTTGTTTTTAATTTCTTTTTTAGTTTTCTTAACAAGTGCCTTAAGTGTCATTAGGACACTTGTTAGCATGATCCAATTAATAACACCCATTAATAACAATGGTTGCCTATGGACCAAACTAAAACTAGTCATCCTTACAAAGAATGATGGGAAAAAAAATCAAAGAGTTGGGGATAATGTATGTACGGAAAAATAGAAGGGAATTGAACGGTTGGAAAATTTACAGGAAAGTAGGGGGTTTATCTAAGTATAATGTGTGTGTATATATATATATATATATATATATATATATATATATATATATATATATATATATATATATATATATATATATATATATATATATATATATAAAGCATATCAAATGAGATAAATTTTACAATGAAAAAATTAAATCTTGACCATACAACTATACATGAATGATCATGATTAAGAGTTATGTAAGTAGCACATGATCATTTTAAAAAGTCAGATAATTTTTTTTTTTAATCTTGATCATCCATATATGGTTGTGTAGTCAAGATTTAACATTCTCATTATAAAATTTATCTCAGTTGATATATTCAATATATATATATATATAGAGAGAGAGAGAGCAAAATTAAACTAAAGTGAGACTCTAGGAGACTTGTTTTTGTCAACGGAGGCTTGTCAAACTAGAAACGGCATCCAAGAGAATATACGACTAGCTTAGTCAGTTAGGAAAGTCAAATTTTAAACACTAACCCTCATTTTATCTAGTTAATCATAGCACATTATAGAAAGAAGGCTTACATCATGTTTGGTTGTGCGTCCAAATAACTAATATCGTGTCCCAATACCATTTATATTGTGATTTTATGAAGCTAAGTATCGGAGCTTATGTCTCAATGCATGTCAACGGTAACTTGGCTGCAAGACCAAACATTGGCTTAATGTCTCTTTGTTTTCACGTTGATGTCATGTAGCATTGCTTACGTGGCATTTGGTTTGCTATGCCATAATCTCAAAGAAAACAAATTACGACAAAGATGAAAACCAACTCTATGGAAAAATGAAGGATTTAAACACACTCATAATCGAGGACCAAAACTCATTGTCAACGATGAAGCAAAATGTCGAGAAAATTTGATGGTAGACAAGTCCTCCCCGAACAATTTGAATTTAGGTCTGATTATTTTAAAGTTGGATTGTGACAAGATAGTTTCAAACGAGAACCTCAATAAGACCTTGGATTATGCTATTCGGACTTCAAGTCATTTGAGGGTGTCATAGTTTCCATGTAGGTAGGTGTTTGCGAATCGTTCTACTTATGTGATATTTAAGAGTGCCAATGTGAATTTAAAGTGGTTTGGCTAGTGCTCGAGACCTTGATGAATGAGAATTGTGAGAAAAGGTGTTTGACTAGGTCAAGCTCCCGACTATGGAATAGATAAAGGACAAAACCATTGATTGAATTGGGAGAGAGTGAAGTTGTGATTGAGCGAGGATTTGTAGTGGAGAGGTTTCATGATATGAAAATATTCGTTAAAGAGGAGACTAAAATAGATGTAGATTATCATAAGAGACTAAGGGGTTGTTTGATTTAACTTATTTGAACTTATCTACTGCGATAATCACTTGTGAAAATGTTTGGGAAAACTTATGGAGACAACTTATGATAATGTTTATAAGTTGTTTTCAGCTAAATTTCACATGTTTTCTAAGAAAGCTTATGAAAACACTTTATAGCTTAAATGGAAACAGTTAGACTTTATTTCATCTTTTATTGTAGAAAAATAGCTTATGCACTTGTACCATTAGCGCTTACGCACTTATATGATAAACACTTATGTTGTATGCGTTGAATTTAAGTATAACTAATGCTAGCAACACATTCTTTAATACACATTTTTCAATACACTATTATTGGATAAAACTCACGTGGATTCCAACAATTTTAAACAAAACCTACACAATTTAGTGGGACCCATATAAATTTCAAACAATAAAAGTGAATGCGTTGAAATGTATGTTAGAGAGTATGTTGTTAGCACTCATCTTTAGGTATATATCCAAACAGGACTTAAAACAATACATTCTGAATTTTTGAGTATATCTAACAAATATATTTTTTTATTAGAATCTAAAACCGGAGTGAGACATATTTGTGGAGATTAAATACATACTTAAGCCATCAAAGAAACCTTGAGGGGTCAGTCATAAATGGCATGGGAAGAAAGTTGAGAACATAGATGCTGTCGGGATGATATTAAATGCATGGCAACATTTAATTTGGATGTTTTTTCAGCAAACGATGGGGATACAGCTGAGTTAAATGCTGATATGATAGGATGACTTAATCTTACTCTGGGATTAGTCACATTAGTCAAAGAGAAAAGTCTGAATAGATGATGCCTAACCAATACCAACAACTTTAATTTTCATTTTGGGAAAATCACAAAAATTGGATCAGTTTAATATCTTGGTTACCAAAATTCAGTTATCAACTATACAAGTTGAGTTGAAATAAGATAAGCAGCAGAAAGCACAGTAGAGATCAAAGCATGAATTCAAATCGATGGAATTTGGGAGATTCAATGAGATATATGTTAAATTGCAATCAGGATAATGTATATGCTGCAGGTAGCAGATATAGATATCATGTTAACATGATTTAGGAGATCCAATAAAATCATTTTGAGCCACATTGGAAGAGGGGAAGTACTGTTACAATAAAATGCAGTAGCAGACATTTACTAGTGAATGGAATCCATCGTAAGACGACCAAGAAGTGAAAAGGAAGAACGAGTGTTCTACAAAATATATTTCACTGGTTTTGCAGATTACAGGCATATAATAAAGTGCCGTTGGTGTGGTAACAAGCTGACCAGAGGCCTGGAAATCAAAAAGTAAATAAATTGTCATGTTTTCAAATGCCTTCACTTACACTGAATTATTATTAGATACAGGAAATAGCAAGGAGAAAAATGATTGGCAAATTTTCAACTTCGCGAGGCAGCTTCCACATGTTTGACTGAAGAACTCACAAACCATGGATACTGGAAAGAGGAAATTGCAAGAGAATCTTGCATTTTGTTTGCATCAATAAGACCGATAATTTCAGCAAGAAAGGAGAACAGAAGGTTGAACCAGAAGACACAAGTCACCAACATAAACAACGCTTTATGGTTCCTCCGATAATAATCCATGGAGATAAAGATGATTCCACACTAATCAATGGAAAAACAGCATGAATGGACAGAAAGATTCTACATTTCTAAGACAAATCACAGATGAAGAGAAGATTAAGAAAAAGCGAAGAAAGGAACTACAGCTCCAAGATACTAAACCAGAAATGGTTGTTCTGGTCATAACCTTGCTAGTCACTTATGGAAGAGTCAGGAGTCCAGTCAAAGAACCCTACAGGATATTCTCTCCAGACCAACTTAGATGTAAACGGAGTAAGGGGAATGAATAGATGCATTGAGAATTAATTTTTTCACCTCAAAAACACCTGAAATAACTCTGAAAACTTATGTAGCCATTATAAAAGCCTGGATCAAGTTTTCAGCTGCGCGCTTTTGTTCAGATGTGCCAGAAATAAAAGCAACACGATCACCCCGGTAAGATTTGGACTCAGAAATCTCTACTGTTGCTCCTGAAATCTGAATTGAAACAACCCGGCTTAAAATACGCATTCAATGAAGTACATGTGTAATGGATATCAACAAATTAGTAGTCCATGCTATTTCAAAGATGTATAAACTTGATTGAGTTAATTTTTTTTTCTTTTTATGATTTCAATATTAAATTACAATTTTTAGTTGTTATTTTAAATACTATTACATTTTATTAAATTTTTAATTATTTTTATGAGAGAGAACCCAAAAACAAATTTCTTATTACGATTTTTAGTTTTTAGTTTCTAACTCAACCTTCCTCTTGAAATAAAATTTTAACTAGATGTTCATATGATAGGATAAGAGACAAAAGATTGAGTTATCCTATCTTGTTGCCTCAACAAACACTAGATTAAGACAAGGTTTGACAGCCTATCATATCATGCGTCTCTTATCCTTACCATAAAAAACCCTTAATACTCTGTTTTTTCCTGATTAGTTACTGTAGAAAACTGTTGTTTCCATCTTATGACAAATCACTCCACATGGTGAAAAAAGTCAGATGTCTATCTTCTATTTTACTACAGATGACTGGATGCATAAGATGCATACTATCACAATGCAGCCAAGGGAGGAGTCAAGTAATATGAAATATTAAGAATTAAACTTGACCATGAATTATTTTTCTTCAGCCATAGAATATGTTAAACAATAAAAAAATATTTAATAAAAGCTTGATTGCATCTTAAAGTATCTTAATTTAGTTCTTAGGATTTTTTTTATGAGTATCTCTTATTTTCCACATTTCTCAGTTATTTTCATGATTTATTTTCTTATTTGATTATGATTAGCAATCTAGCATAAGTGTAGATAAGGGTTCTTGGTCTAGTAATGTATTATCTTTCACATTACAACAATGACTGGCCTGATTGCATCACATCAAATGTAATTAGGGGAGAAATCAAAGAATCCCAATAGATATTCAAACCATGAATGATTTCCATCTTCCGTAGAATAAAAGTAAAGTAAATAAAAATGTGTGAACTAACCTTCCTGATATTGGCTAGATTTGCCCCGCCTTTACCCATCACTTTGCCAACAGCATTAGCAGGAACCAACATCTCCAATGTTGACAGGGGAGGCAAACTATGTCTAACAAAGGCAAAGAAACATGAGATGAAAATACCGAATCAGCTTAACATATGGCTAAGGAAGAGAGGGATAAAGAAAAGGGACCAACTCAATTGTAAATTATAGAAATAAGTTCGATAACAGTATACACTAACCCTTCATACAGCTTGGAAGCATATGAAGACATTGATCCATAGCCATCGTCCCCCATCTTTTATAAAGAAGCAAAAAAGTGAAAATATCAGTTAAATTAACATATGATCACAAATTGAAAATAGAAGTGGATTATGTTACAACAGAAAGAAGACAATAAAGATAGAGCCAGAAGCAAGTTTCCATATATTGTACTAGTCTACTAGATAAGATAGACTTTAGACCGTGCTGAAAGAAATAATGATGAAAAGAAAGCTAAAATTGATGAAGAAAAGACAGCTAAACTCCATCGGCATTCACTATAACTACTTGACTATAACAGTACTCATAACTTCATAACGACTATATCCAAACAAGTCAACTAAAAATCTAGAAGATAGACTTTGCATTGTTAACTAATATAATTTCAATTTGTATTGCTACAAGATTTTACCGTTTTAAATTAATGTACAGCTGAAAAAACATCCTTATCCATATTTCATATGATGAAGACAATAAAATTATTTGCTGCCCCTAAACTTGATGAAATTGTCTAATTAGAATTAGTCTCAAAAGAATAATATCAATGAACATAAGCATTGGGCATAAGATATTACCAAGCCTTAGTAAACTAATATAACATAAGAGTATGACATTTACCAACAACAACGAGCAGGACCAAATATTTTTTAAGACTTAATAGTAGAAAGAATTTCACCCCAAACATAGACTTGATTACTTGAGGAGAAATGTGGAAAAAAACAGTGAATAAAAATATTCTGTCAAATAACATTGAAGCAAACCTTCTTTGATGAAAAGGAACACACATACCGAGTAGGAATCATATCCATAAAGGCTTCTAGAAGAATGCATGCCCAGTCCAGTTCCAGTTCCACTTCCAGTCCTCTGATCATAAGCTAGTGCAGCAGTGGGAACTGAAGGCGCCATAGATGGTGCTGAAAGAACAGAACTGCCCGAGTAGAAGGATTCAGCACCTATGGGGGGATTATGGTCATTGTCCCTTTTTTTCAATACATCCTCCCTTAGTCTCAACACTATCTGGATTAGTGCATCTCTCACACAATCAACTTCACCAACCACCTAAATCATAAATTGAAAAAGAAGATTGAATAAAACTGATAAACAAATTAAACCAAAAAAAAATAAAGTGAAAAATAATTCAAACCTCAATGAGTTCATCATTGTCCTCTGCATATTTAGGCTTATTACTTCTTGAGATTTGAATATCAGCCTTAGTTCTCTTCCGAATTTCATTTATGATTGAACCACTTCTCCCTATAATACACCCTATCACTTTAGACGGAACTAGGAGCCTGATTGAAACCGGAGTATCATCTTCATCATTTATCTTCTCTTGCAGCAGTAGAACAGCTTCAACAGCTATGGATTTCAGATCACTTGAAGACTGCAAAACATACATACTACATGATAATTCATTTCTTATGATAACAGAATAGCACACAATCAATACTCAAGATTTACATGATTTTCATTTTATAATTATTTCATATAACTTTGAGAAATGACAACCTCCCCCCCAAAAAACGAATGTTGAAAAGTAGAAAAAGTCAAAGCTTTTCTATGAGAACCTATATCCTGGACACCAGTACTCCACCAAGTTAACCCTACTCTAAGAACAAGTAAAATAGATGTGAAATTATATCTTATAAAAACAAATGGAAGAAGCACAGATAACGCACCTCTGTTGCAGTTATAGTGATTAAGCATTCCTCACGACGAGCCTTGGAATCATCGACCTCAATACGAGCACCACTAGCCTGCCTCATACGTTTAATAGTACCCCCTCCCTTCCCAATGACATGTCCAATTTTATCAGAGGAGCACAGCATTCTTACAACTAATTCTTCAGATTGGGAAGCACCAAGACTGGAAACTACCGGAAGGGCAGATGAGTACAGAGACCATGCATTTCCTGTATCTGCATAACCATGCAGATCTTGGACAGTTGTAGCACCTATAATTTGAGGAACAGATCTGGGTTGGATAATAGGATCTGAAGGCTGATATAGTCCACCAGGTGGGAAAATAGGAATTTCAGAAGGAATGATAATGCTAGGAGGGATTTCTGGTATAGTTGTGTCAAGAGGGATGTCTTCCTTGGGTGAGAATTTGTACATAATAGATGAAACTGCTAATAATGCTCTTTTTACAGCTTCCGATTCACCTGTAATCTACTCAATAGAAACAAGCACATAATAAGATAGACATGTACTGCAAAAGAATTGTTTAAACAACCAGAAAATATTTGAGTCTAATGCACGCAAGTTTTGGAAAACATAAATAGCAAGCTCAATGGTCAGCATAAATAATTAAAAATATTAATCGTACAAAATTAAACGTTCACAACAATATTATCCCAAAATGCACCTGCTACAAAAGTAAAGTTGACAACCTATAACACCACTATAATTGCTATCACCGCTACATGAAAGAGAAATTGGCATGTTTCTAAGATTGATTTACATGCCGGTGTGCTAATCAAAGTTGCAAAAATGTTATGAATCTGTGCAATAGTTCAATGGCAAGTGAATATGTTTGATGATATTAAATATACCTACCACCACAAAATTGTCAAATTCCATAGCACACGAGTGCTCAGGGTCAGCCGCATCCTTTGCAATGACTTTGATATTTGTCTTTGTCTTACCTCTAAGTCTTTTAATGGTAGCCCCAGACTTGCCAATCATAATGGCAGACTGACTTGATGGAACAAGGATTTGACATTCATCCTTATTCTTCTGTTTCTTCTCAGAATCTCCAACAGTTTCTATGGAATTTGAAATGGCAGAGTGAACCTTGAGAAGAGCATCTTGGGCAGCACATAAAGGTTTTTCATTGTCAAGTTCATCGTCGACCTCAATTTCTTCCTTATCCTTAACATAACAATAAATAGTAATAACTCGATGCTTGGCACCCGGAAATGGATCCACAACCTTGACTTTTGCCCTAGTCTCTTGCCTTATCGAATTTATAACTTTTCCATTCTTACCAATAACACTCCCAATAACTCCATCCGGACAGAGTATCCTATACGCAATCAATTCACCCTTGTCCCTTTCATCTCTGTCATTCACACGTCTCTTTTGATTTTTGTTGTCTCCATCACGGTCTCTCCGTGGACGATATCTTTTACCGGTCTCACCCATTCTACAAATCACTGCAGCGGTTCCCGAAAACAAAACATTCTTTCAGATACATCATACATGCATAATAACCAGTCATAAAACAATGTTTAAATTTCACATCACTTCCTCCCCATGCCACCCTTCAGATGAAAAATTTCAAAGAAACAATAAAAAAGTACTAAATTTAACACTTTTTTGCCATATCGAGGTACTGAAAATAAATAATTACAGATCTACATACACCTACTTATTAATAATCAGTTAACAGAATAAGAACATAAACACAGCAAAATTAAAATGCATATACTCTTATATGAACAAGATTTAACACAGCACAAATAATTGCAGTGGAGGATAAGAAAAAGTCATAGCATAGTCACAGATCATAGTTCAACTAAAATCAACTGTGTCGTGGACCTTAGTAAATTTCGAAAAGACAATCCAATCATATATTGTATCAAAAGCTTAAGCTTTACAATAATTCTATATTCTTAAGATATCGCGTTGTATTTCAAGGAACCATACACGGCTTGAAAAGGATACGCGACGAATGAAAATGACCATTCCCAAATTGTTATATTATAAAATAAAATTGAACTTTCTTAAAGCTACAAGGGAGAGTTCGTGCGAATGAGAAGAAAACGAATATTGGGACGAATTGTGAAAAACTCGAATCACATACCTGATTGATAATAATTGGATAGAAGAAGAAGTTAAAACCCTAACGTGAGAAATAGAAAAGGAATCACGTTGAACACAATCCAGTTTGTCGTTTGATGATGATCAAACGTGTCGGCTTACTATGTTTTCCAGCTTCTTTAGCTTCAACTTTGAGGCTTCTTCAACATTCAAATATTACACTTAGGGATAAAATTTATCTTATTTATTTTATAAAACAGAATGATGATGACTACAATATAATAATCTGTCCTATGCATAAAACTACTACTCCAAATACAATTTTGTCATGTTTTTGTTCTTTGCACACCTATTTTTATGGAAGATAACTCAATGGATATTAAGTTTATCTAAATAACAATATTTGAATCTAGTTATACTATAGATAAATTAGGCTTATTCCTTCTTAAAATGTGTACACATAATATTTCTATCATGAAATTTGACTTCTAAGACGGTGATTTTTGTTCTTAGAAATAGTGATTTATTATTTCAATTATAAATTTGAAGAAAAAATACCAATTTTATGACAAGTAATCACTATTTTTAAATTAAAGTAAAAATTATAGATTGAGACTAAAATTATAATAATATTTGATAATTGAAGGATTAAAAAGTTTAAT
>JBBPBP010000002.1:3933033-3944934 GCA_037974735.1 Cicer chorassanicum
TTATATTTGTATTTTAAAGTTTAATGTTAATCGTTTCATATTGTAGAAAAAAATATTATGTTTGAATATTACTTCACTTTGACTCAGTATTTTAAGGTAAATTTCAAAATAATTTTAAGTATATACTATATATAATAAGTATTAATTAATTCTGTTTTCTCTGTCTCGTTTTTTTATTATTATTTCTATCATTTTCTTCTTCAAAGTTAATATAATTTGACCATTCAATTTTTTCTAGTAAAATGTAATAGTATTATATTACTGTTTAAGAAATTTATTTAATTATTGACAGATTTTTTCTTAAAAAATTATTATATAAAATATATCCTTCCTTTCTTTCACCATGCTCCACCATATATACAAACCAATCTATGTGGAAAATATATCTTCCATTTACAATATCACTTCTCCATGACACAATTTGATAGTATGAGTCAGCCCAACAAAATTTTATTTCAGGTGACTTGTGTTATACCTTTTTATGCCATACAAAGTGAAGGCCAAACAAATGTTTCCATGTCCTTACACCATACCTCAAAGAAGATAGTAAATAAAATCTTCAAGGCAATTAGAGGCTTCAAAACAAAACAACAAAATGAGGTATCACCTAATAACTCAAAGAAGGCCATAAAGAAAATGATGAGCAAGGCAAATCAATACAAGTGTTTGAATATAAAGATGCAAGATGATGATAGGTGTTTATGGAAGAAGAATATATTGATGGGTGAGAGATGTCAACCACTTCAATTTCAAGATGCAATTTTTTATGATGATAAAGGGAATAGACTTTTTGAGTCACCATACTCATCAAAGCGTAGTACATTAAGCCTAAGGCTTTAATTTTCTTTGATCAATCCTTGTTCCAAAATATGCAAAATAGATAGGTAATTTGTAAAGGTATAAAATATTGAGTTCATGAAATAAAATTATACTTTTTATAAAGTCACTATTTTATTTTGATTTGAGACCTCTTGGAACTAACATTAAATTTCGAGTAATTCAAGCCGTCGGTATAAAAGAGCAAAGCTGTCTATTTTTTTTCATTCATTTTGATTATATAGGAAGTTATATATAATTTTCAAGGTTTTGATAAACTATGTAAAGTATTCATTGATTTTTTTGATAATTAATCTGCGTAAGGTAATACGATTAATCTCTGTAAAAGATTGTAGCCGGCCACCTTTAGTGGTGTCTTTCTTTTCGATTATATATGTACATTTGGGATGTATTCAATTCGATTGGACATAAAAATTGTAATATAATCAGTTTAATTTGAATATGCATAAGAGTAACCCATATTTTAAAATCCAGACAAGTGACAAACCCATTTAGTTGTTGGTCGAGGTCAAACCGCATAACTGTGACTTAGATTATATTAAAATATTTAAAAATATTCATGACATAAATTTATTTAAATAAAATTCATATTATACTTAAATAAATATTAATAAATTATATTTTTTTACTAATTAATAAATTATTTTTAACATCACAATTATAATACATTAACACAAGTGTACTAAACCCTAAACCATAAACACAAGTGTATTAAGAAAATGTATAATGATAAAAAAAAATTATTTAATAATAATATAATATTTATAAAATTATAAATTTATTTATATCATATAATATTATTAAGTCAATTTTTTTATAGTTATATACTATTATTATATTATATAATAAAATTAACCATGTGCATAAAGATGTGAGGTATGTTACTATTATTATAAAAGTTTGTGAGGTATCAATTAATTAATAATTGATATATGTCAAATAAATTAAATTAAAAGCATTGTTGCAACACAAAAGAATAAGTGCTTTTAGTGGCTAAGGACTATCTAGTTGTCTACAGCAATTAACAACCGGTTTGATTGGTTATTTATTTTTAATATTATAGGACCTAACATCTCTTTGATTCTTAATTTAATGTTTATCCATAAATGGATAATCCTATCGAGTTATCCTATCTATCAGATAAAAAATGATATTCATACTTTATTTATTTATTTATATATATATATATATATATATATTGGTATCACTTAGTAGATATTTGACAAATATCTATAGATATCATATTAAGAAAAAAAATCATTTACGTATAATTATTTTTCTATTTTGTCAACACCAAAAAATAGTAAGACATAAAAACATGAATACATTGGAAAAAAACATTACAATATATCAATTTTACCACTTTCGCTGTTGGATACAGATATTTGCAGGTACGGATACTTACATTCACCTCCGTATCCATTAATTAATGAGTAGTCAAAATATCTATTTATTTTATCAACGGCTACTGGATAAGCTACTCGTAGCAGATTTTATCCGCAAATATCCGCGGATTCGAATTGTTGTCCCATCTCTAGTTGAACCAATCACATTGGTGAGTTCATTCCAATTCTTAAAACATAGCTTTCAATATTCATCAAAATATGATTACAGGCAGATATTTTTTTACTTTGCTTTATACAATGGAGAGAGCTGAGAGATCATTTACCCTTTGAATGAAAGAAAAGAAATGCTCGTTGAAACCAGAATACAAAACTCAGTCTACATGTTTACCATTATTACCCCTTTGGAAATGTTAATTAAGCAAATGCTTTCTATTTTCTATGACCATGGCCATTTAGCATCGATCCATCGAAACCGCCGGTCTCTAGGGCTTGATTCGGCTACTCGGCCGCTTCCTCTTTGTTGCACATGTCTATTATCATCACTCAATACACAACACTGCAGTTTTCGATCACGTATTAATGCTTCATCTCTGTACGTCGGAATCATATATCTAGGGTGTTGTATAAATTGCACATTCTTCCACCACAATTTTAAAGCCTGGAGGATGAACACAATAGATTTAGTTCATGTATGAGAAATCAATTGAAATTTGAAAACACAGTAATAAGAATGTAAAGGAAAACTGAAGCTTACATGCCAATATATCCATACAGCAACCTTATGAGGCATCAACCAAAAGAAAACTGCATGATCTAACGATGACGACGAGCGCAACTTTTTGACTTTCAAACTAGCAGTAAAATAGTTTCCAAACTCAGGATGATGAACTGAAATTGATAAGGTAAGATTCTCTCCAGGATCACTTGCTTTGATATTCCAACTCCCAAGCATATCCTGTCATAGTTCAGGGAAATGCTTACTGATAAACTATTTTAATTTACTGTCATTTTTATCTTAAGGCCTAATTTGAATACACAACTTAATTAAGGATAGAGTGAAACTGAGGAAGTAACTGTTGTTTTCTCAATACATAGATAAAATTAGAACAAATAACAATTTGAACCAAAGTGTCCTAAAATCTGCAATAGCAAAAATGGCATAATTTTTTTTTACATACCATAAAAGGACTAACATGCAAAGCTTTGGCCACTAGATCAGAATGAGGATTGAAAATAAAGGTTACTCTTTCAGCCCATGGTGTATTTGTTACCTGAAACAAGCAACAAAAAATGTCAGCAGTTTCACAATACTCTACTTAGTGAATAGTGACAACATTAATAGAAATAGAAAAAGACTCCTGATTTATCAAACATTAGAGTTCAAATTATTACATATCCAACATAAAAGTGAAAAACACCATACTGTTTCTCACTCAACCAAGATAAATTCTTTAAAGAAAAGAAAGTTGATAAAATGCAGTCCAATACTTAATACCAAAAAAAATAAACTCAATCTAAGGTCCAAATCTGTAGGTATGCCTTATTATTCTACCTATGTCTCTAAATACGATGTTCTTTTTTATAGGGTACCTTTCAAATTTGTAACTACATTAATTATTTCTATATTAAAATACTTGTAGTTATTGTAAATCTTTTTCTTTTAACTAGTAATAATAAGTATCATGAAGGAAAGAGAAATCAATTATCTCACACGTAAAAGGTAAATTTAGAAAAACAATACTAGCATTAGCTTTCTTAATATTCTTAATTTAAAAATCAATGCTCCTATACTTAGGGAATTGGTTTGAGCAAGTGAAATGAAGTTGCCAGCGAAAAAAGATGAACAACTAATGATATGAGTAAACTTAAAAGATAAGTTTTGAACCTATTTGGATAATCAACTTAAACGTTTTTCGCATAAGTAGTTATCAAATATATACTTTTGTACAAGCTATTTCTATAACAAAATATAAAATAAAGTCAACCTGTTATCAAATAAGTGATAAGTTGTTTTGATAAACTATCATAGTGATCTTATGAAAATTAGCCTATGGACTTGAGATAAGCCTTTTTCTTAATTTGTCTCAAATAGTCTCATTATATAAACTCAAGTCCATCAAAAGAGAACAAAAGTCTCAAAAACTAGGAAAAGAACAAACCTCAGCAATGCACTTCTTCAAACGTGTAGCGGAATCTTCAACATCGTAGCAATAATACACACTCAAGGGATTCTGTTCGTACCCCACACTAGGAGGAATTGTCAAAAGCAAACTACAAAATTGGTTCAACAATTAATCAATTTCAAATCAAAACAAACTTCACAAAATAGAATATTTTAGCTTCATTTTTTAACACAAGCAAAACAAAAATAAAAATTGAAACGTTAAGATGAAATTTTGAATGGCTCTGAAGGAACCCAATGGGGAAAAAGTAAAGAATAAAGAAGAAGAATTACATGGGTCCATTGGTATCGGTGATTTTGCGAGCTTCGTCGGGAGAAAGATGACCGTGAGGCGCGTGAGGTGCACGATCGAGATCAATAAGCGCGTAGCGTACTTGGTATTGAAAGGAATGGTGAACGGGGTGCCGGCGCTGATGATAGACTGTACCTTCGTAGAGAGATATTGGTTCAGCTCCGTCATTGGAAGAGGAAAAAGTGGCGCGTGAAGATCCTAAACGCCGCAATAGCGCGTGAAAAGGAAGGATAAGGGATAGAATAAGAGAGGTGAAGGAAGTGAAGAAGATAGAGCATAAAAGATAAAGTAGTTCCATATTTTTTTTCTTCATAAAATTTTAAAAGTTTTCATTTATTTGTTGTGGTTAATTTTGGGACTTGAGTCCATTTGCTTTCTTTACATGTATTTTGGCATTTTTTTATATACAAAGGTGAATTAATAAAAATTAATGAATTTAATTTAAATTTATTAAAATATATAATTTATTGATACATCTTTGTTTAAAAATAAGGTTAGAGTTACTACATTCTATTATAGTGTTCAGAGAAATCTGGTCAATAAAGAGATTTATATATCATATAATTATGTATGGAAATATATTAAATCGAGTTATGTTTTACATGATGTGAGTCTCATGTAGTTAAAAATATTAAGTTTAAATTAAATTATTACCTATTACAAGTGCATTGTTAAGGTTTGATTAGACATTTTTTAAAGTCGAACAAAGTCGAGAAGCCCGTTTAAAAACATACTTTACTATTATTTAATGAAAGTTTATATTACTCATCACATAAAATTTTGTAAATAGACGAACAAATTATATAAGATTAAATTCCATTTTGATATTTAGTACAATCTTTTTAAATATCTAACATTATCACATTGTATTTTAATTTTACTTTTTAATAATATATTTAAATATTTTAAACATTAATTTAAATTAGTGTGTTTAAATTTCATAAAATATTAGAAAAATTATAACTTAAAAAAAAAGTTAATATTACAATAATAATATAAATAAAAAGTATTTATATTTAAATAAATAAATGATTTGATAGAACTAAAGGATTTTAACCCCTAACCTCACCATTTTAGTTAAATAAGCTTTTCACAAAAACCTTAGATTTACTTATATATAAAAATAAGTAAGCTTTTCATAGACCCAAGTCGGTTATTTTCACCTCTACATATACATAAAGTCACAAAGGAACCGTACGCAATTGCACAATGACACATTGAAGATTGTTCCCAAGATAAGATGATTATATAACTCAACAAAGAAACTTCATGATGGATGAAGCAATTCACATTATTTAATTTGTAGAATTTCATAGAGACTATTGGACACAGTATTAGTAACATGTAGTTAGTTAGATTTGATCTTTTCGTGTGAAACTAGTAACCCATAAAGCGCGTGGTTTTCTTTCCATCTATCTGCTCTACTGTCCTTCATATAATAATCAATTCTTTCAATTTTCATTTTTCATTCTCATTTTTTCTCTCATCACAAACAAAACAATCATCATCATACACCGGTCACCTCTTTCCCTTTTCTCTCTAGTACTCTTTATCTCTGTTTGTTTCTTCTTCTAAAAAGCAAACTCTCTACAATCTTGAATCTCATCTCTTACTACACACTACTTTACCTTTCTTGTAAGTTTTTGTTTTTTTTACCTTTGTGTCTGTTAGTTACTTTGTTATTATGCTTCCATGTTTGTTAACACCCATATAAATTCAGGGTTTTCTTTCTTTTAATAATTCAGAAGCACTTATGATATTTTCTCACTTGTTTTTTCACATAAAGTTGAGATTTTTATTTGCTGCAGCTTCTGGGGTGTGTGTTTTGAGAGACATGTGAATTGGGTTATTTGCTATTGGTGCAAAAATTGCATCTTTTTTAGTTCTAAAGTCTCATTAAGTGGTTAAGTTACTAGTTTTTTATGAAGGAGTAGGTTCTAAGATACTTTTTTTAAAGTTGGGTATTTAAGAAGGATAATTTACTTTTTTGTTTTATTTGTATTTTAGATCATTGTGGAGTAGGAATTGGTGCTTTTTCTCTTTATTGTGGATTAGGATTTGGTGATTCCTTTTATTTGCCATTAAAATGTGTGATGGAATCAGCTTTGGAGAATTTGGAATAGATTCTTAAGTTTTGGATTGAAAATTTGGTGTGATATTATTCTAAGTCATTTGAGAACATAGTAGAAACTAATATGTAACAGGTTTTAGTGTTTTCTTAGGGGTTTAGGTTTCTATTTTGAGATTTTTAAAGATAAGGATGCAGCGTGTTAGATTTTCATCTCAACAAGCACCGGTTCACAAGCTAGGTGATCCTCAAATGACACTATCTCCTAAGTTTAGGTTAGCTGTGATTCAATCTTCTTTGACAAATCCGTCACAAGCGTTAGATCATTCTCTAAGTGAAGAACCTTTAATACCGGGTTTACCTGATGATGTTGCTCTAAATTGTCTTCTTCGTCTTCCGGTTCAAAGTCATTCGTCGTGTAGGGTTGTATGCAAAAGGTGGCATATGTTACTTTGCAATAAAGAGAGGTTTTTTACCAATAGGAAGCAATTGGGTTTCAATGATCCTTGGCTTTTTGTATTTGCATACCATAAATGCACTGGAAAGATTCAATGGCAGGTTCTTGACCTTACTCACTTTTCTTGGCACACCATCCCTACAATGCCTTGTAAGGACAAGGTTTGTCCTCATGGTTTTAGGTGTGTTTCGATTCCACGCGATGGTACTTTGTATGTATGCGGTGGCATGGTTTCTGATGTCGATTGTCCTCTTGACTTGGTGTTGAAATATGAGATGCACGCAAATCGATGGACCGTGATGAATCGGATGATCAGTGCTCGGTCGTTTTTCGCCAGTGGAGTAATCGATGGAATGGTTTATGTAGCTGGTGGAAATAGTACCGATCTTTATGAGCTAGATTCTGCTGAGGTATTAGATCCTCAAAGTGGGAATTGGCGCTCTATTGCCAATATGGGAACGAATATGGCGTCCTATGATGCTGCAGTTCTTAACGGGAAACTTCTCGTTACCGAAGGATGGTTATGGCCTTTTTATGTCTCTCCGAGAGGACAAGTTTACGATCCAAAGACTAATAGCTGGGAAAATATGTCTGTTGGACTTAGAGAAGGGTGGACTGGTTCAAGTGTGGTTGTTTATGGACACTTATTTGTCGTTTCTGAGCTCGAAAGAATGAAGCTAAAGGTTTATGACCCGGAAACTGATTCCTGGGAAGCCATAGAGGGTCCCCCTTTGCCTGAGCAAATATGCAAACCTTTTGCTGTGAATGTTTTTGACTGTCAAGTTTATGTCGTAGGTCGAAATCTTCTGGTTGCTGTTGGTCATATCTCTAAACTGAACCCAAAAGATAGTTGCGAAGGGAAATGGAACTTCGGTGTTCGATGGCATGTAATTGACGCACCCAAAAGTTTATCCGATCTTACTCCTTCAAGCTCTCAGGTGCTATTTGCTTAGTTTTTGTTTTCATTATTCTGTAATACTATTATGTTGTGAATGTTGTTTAAATAATATGTGATTAAATATAGTTATTAGAGGTGTCAAAGTTTGTAATAGTTATTTGAAGGAGACTTTAATCAGTTTTTGAGTTGTACTAGAATAGTATCTTGTGTTTGTATGGGAAATGTTAGTTTTACACTAACAATTATCTTGATGTTTTCTCTTTAAACAACGACTCGCCGTTTTGGTTCAATCGGCAGAAATTCTAAATAGATTTGTTTGTGAAGCCATATTAGATGCAGTTTTTGAAAGGATAAAAGCAAGATCACACTTGTTTATAATTGGAGAATAAAGGAAATGCCTTGTTAATGTAAAATTGTTTTCACTTTTGTGAAGCCATATATGATGTTGTAGATTAAATAGTTATAATGGAGTGACAGTGTAAAATTGTTTTACATTGTTGGTGCACTATCTTTCCTTTGTCAATTTGCTTCACTTGACTACGACAAATTTAGATATCAAAGAGCTTGGTCCTTAGATTGGAATTCATATTTGTTATATATAGGGCATGTCTGATTGAGTTATTTTAACTTATCTACTAGAATAAGCACTTGTGAGCTGTTTGTAATATGATATGTTTATAAGTTGTTTTAGCTTATTTCTATAAGCTCTTCTAGATAGCTTATAAAAACAATCTTATTTTATTTTATTTTATTTTTTTGTTATAAAAATAGTTTATACACGAACACTTATATGATGCGTATTAATGTTATAAACGTTTAATTAAGCTATAATAATTTCATACATTTGTATGACTGGTCTTGAATGTGTAACATCTTTTGTAGTTATCATGTAATAAAAATTATCAAGATCAAATTGTTGGCTAAGGTTGAATGTACTAGTATGATAAAAGAGTCAATATTCTAAATGGAAAAGGCTTATATTAACATATACACATATTGGCTAGAATTTGTTTGTGGGATTACAGTATATAATTTAATTTATATTTACACCGTTAAGTTTTTCTATACTATTGATGAATTATAACCATTTGATCACTAAAAAATTACTTTAGCTATAGCTACATCTAAAATTATACAAATGAGTAATTATAGCGAGGAGATAAGTTCCGCCTCATCACATTTTCACTACTAATTTTTTGTAACATCCCGACCCTACCCTTACCGTTATCGGCAATGTTAGTTAACCAGTAAAAATAGCGAGTTTTTGTCTTCCGTGGGATTCAAGTTAGCTCAATTGGTAGTCGGAATGTGATGAGACGGTACTTATCCCCAGGTACCGGGCTCGAATTCCACGGAAGACAAAAACTCGCTATTTCGACCCTTACTGTTATCGGCAATGTCGGTAAGAGTCGGGATGTTACACTTTACAATGTAAATTTTGAGGTTATACTTGTATGCAATAAGATTCTATATTTTGTTCAAGTAACACTTCAACACATAGTTCGCAATTTTCAAGAGTTGTTTTGAACATGCATTTATCTCTTGGTCAATAATTCTTCTTCATATTTATTGTGTAGGTGAATTTCTTCCTTTTCATTGAGTTGTTTTCATGTTGGCTCTCTAATCTTTATCCCAATTCTCAAAAGGCACAAAGGATATCTTTAACAAACCGTTTCTATTGGTGGTAGTCACTATCTGAGAGAGAGAGGACTTTTTTGGGGTTGGGTTTGATGGTCAAAAAGATATTATAGATAGTCAAAGTTGATCTAGCTTGTGTATTAGAGTGTTGGAATATAAAGACGAGTTTTAGTTTTAAATTCGATTATAAATCAGTTAAATATTAAATATAAAAAAAAAAAATTAACTTCGATTATAAATTAATTAAATGTTAAATGTATGAAAAAAAAAAATTATCTTATATTATTTCAATGTGTTAAGATTTTGATAGACACTTAGTATTTCAATCTCTAAATGTTCTCAGTGCTCTCGGAGGTATTTAAATTCCACAAGTAATTTTCTTTCAATTGTTTAAGGTATGCAACAAAAGGTGACGTGTTTGCTTGTCACGAGAATGAAGGAATATTGTGGATTTGGCTATTCTAATAGACGCCTATAATCAAATCCCTTGATTTATGGGAAAATACTATATTATATTTTTTTAATCGAAAATGCAAAGATCTATTTTATGGCGGTAAATGGATGTATTGAATTAATTTTTGTATGAATTATAATAAAAGATGGTAGGTAGAGATATTTGATATGTTATGTTGCAAATTTAAATCTGACATACTATTCTCTTATATATTTAATATGAGAGAATTTAGTTCATTATTTCATTTATAGTTTCTAAAAGTTTATTAAAAATTTCAATCCCATTTAATTTTTTTTGAGAAAAACAAATTTAGAATAGAGGAGACACCTTACATACAAGGTTAGGAAAAACTACAAATTTCATAAGGATTTACATTGGAATTTATGAAGTATCCATCAACTAAATAATTTCGAATTTGAACTAAAATAAAAATAAGTGTGGGTTGAAAGTCAACTATAGATGGCCAACTTTAATTTCAATCCATATAGATTGAAAGAATTGACAAATAATTCTTTTTACTAGGGTATATTTTATATTTCAACAATATATTTGTTATATAGTACATTTGAATTTTAATATAACTTTAGCATATGACTATCTAGGCAAATTTTTAGAAGGATGTGATCCACTTATACCGGTATTAAAAGTGGTTTGAAGTTTTAACGAATATCAATAGTATTGTTTTGAAAATATAAATTAATTGTCTTTTTATTTTTATGGTTGAGATGATAATCTAATTGATTATGATTTTTGATTTAAAACTTTGATTAGAGAGAAATAAAATAAAATAAAAATTAAATAATATTGATAATAGAAATAATTAATTATATGAAGGATTACAAATATTTATATAATCAATAAGATAAATGACTAATTAATCAACTTAATTAATTAATCAATTAAGATATCTAAATGTTGTTCAACAACTTAAATTTTGATAATATATTTATTTTCTTTTATTTTTATCGAAATGATATACACCGAACCATGTAAAGACGATCGAGAAATATCGTTAACAACAGACAACTTATCGTAACATCCATCTGCATGACTATCTAATTAAACAGTTACTACCACTTTTGGAGATTAATTTAGTCCTAAATAAAAGAATCATTCCACAATTCAAATTGGTCATAGGGTGTAGGCGAGTGCTAAAGTTTTATTTTTATTTCGGACCGAATGATATGCAATTATTGTTGTGATTAAAATGATGTGTTTCACGTGCAAAATCTTCATTGCTTGAAGAAGTATCGATTTTTGTTAGAAACTAAACAATTTGTGCAGTTGGGTTCTCTTATTGGTTTTGGTTGGTGAACACAAATTATGTGGTAGTTTGGTAGTTGAGATCAAAACTCGCTTTTGGATGAGATAGCTTTTTAGTGGTTCGTATGTTTCGAGTACTTTTTACAGGCTGCCATTTATATCTGTATCGTTCCTTTTATTTATTTATTATTTTGTACGTAGGACCCTCTAAATTAAAAAATTTGTAACCAAATCTTTTACCTAATATCTTTTTTTAAAATTACTTTCTTTTGTTATATCGTTAGTCAATTGTTAATTAAACTTTAATGAATAATTTAATAACAACAATTATATTAGTTTGAGGACTTAATTATTTGTTAAAAAATTAGGAAATTATTTTTAAAAATTCTAATACTTTAAAAGTTGTATTGTAATTTATAAGAGAGATAGAGAGAGAGTCGTAATAGTGAAAAAGAGAGATAAATAA
>JBBPBP010000002.1:3944973-3964351 GCA_037974735.1 Cicer chorassanicum
GAGAAGATTCAATTTTTATAAAATATACTATAAGATAAAATATAGTAAAGAGATAGAAGATAGAGAGATAATAGACTTGACGGATATATGAGATAATAGATAGACCAACAAGATAATCTTTAATATGTATATTTATCATATATCTCTTTCTCTCATTTTTTTTTCCTCTCGTATCTCTTTTACATATTATCTCATCTCTCTATCGTGACTCTCTTCTTCTTCTTTATGTAATTAAGTTCTCTCACTCTATTTTACTTAACGATAATGTAATCGAATGATCTAATTATAATAAATATATTAATTCAATCCATTATATTTTTTTAGCTTGGACGTCTACATTAAACTCTCAAATAATGTAGAGACTTACATAATATCTTTTTTGAAAAAATCAAAACCTATAGAATAATAAATAAATAAAATCACAAATATTATTCGTTATTCTTCCTGGCGTGAGATGTACATTTTCTTAATGTGATAATTGGCTAGTTACATCTGATGATACTATTATAAAATAGTCAAGTTAAAATAATATAAGGGTAAATCCATGATTAGTGTACTTTCAGCTATGTCAAGGACTAGGAAATTCACGGGAGTTTCACTTTTCACTTTTTTACCTTCTCAAAAGTCTTTTAATTTTTTTTGTCACTATTTGAATACTTTCAAATTAACTAACTTAGACTTTCAAATTAACCAAGTTAGACGACATTTGAGATGAGTGAATTAAGATGTGTCAATATTAATTTATAATTTTTCATGATTTTTTACATTTTCATATTGTCGGTCATAAAATGTAAATTTAAAGATTTTTTACACCACTTAGCTAATTTAAATGTGTACAAAATTCTGAAAAATTTTAAGTTAGTATTTATATCTTATGATTGGTCAACCCACATTAATCCAGACGGGATTGGTTACTCTACAAAAAAAAAAATGGATTTTGGGTAGCATTTTAGAATGTATGGGTGGGAGGAAAAATCTCGTAACACTTAACTATATTTCATTGAGTAAGTAAAAGGTGAATAGTCATCCAATTCCCCAATTTTTGACTTTTTTATCGAATTCTAACTTACAGAGTAAATACACTATCGGATCCTAACTTTTAGTATTGTATTTGGAGGTACGGAATCAAAGTCAAGGAGTGAATGAACATTCACCTAAATAAAAAGAGTTTGCAAAATAGAAGACTAAATTACTCTTTTAGTCACTTAACATATTTTCTAGCTTTATTTAAGTTCACCAATTATTTTTCGTTTCTTTTTCGTCCCTTAACTATACTTATGTTAGGCAAGTTGGTTCTTTTTGTTAATTTATGTAAAAAAAAAAGGTCAATTTTTGTCATCTTATCCATGTCACTCATCTTCAAACCCAAAAACCCAGAAAATCTATAATCTCTTTAAATCTAAAAACCTAAACAATTCATCAAATTTATGACCTTCAAACTCATAACCATTTGTAAAATACTTATGTTTTTTATGAAGACAGAGACCAAGGAAAGTGATCAAGTTGCAAGCTCAAAGAGAATTCAACAATCAAGTCAAGTATTGTCAATATGCTAAAAGACTTATAATTTAAGGTACATGATGCAATCTAATATTGTTATATTTCAAATGCATATGAGCACCTTTCATTTTAGCATATGCACCAAAAGCATTTTCAAAGTGTTAAAATGCATGCACAATGTTTGCAAATCAAGTTTTTGACAAAAATCATAGTTGTATTCGACTACAGCATCTTGTAGTCGAATACAAACTCAAGTTAGTATCAAAATCTCCATATTTGTATTCGACTACAAAATGGTGTAGCCGAATACAAATACCAAGTTAGTAGCTAAAAATGCACTTTTGTATTCGACTACAACATGATGTAGCCGAATACAAAACCAAGTTAGTGACAAAAATACAGTCATTTGTATTTGACTACAAGGATATGCATTCGAATACAAGGTTGAAATTTTCAAATAAACCTGAACGTTACAGAGGTGTATTCGACTACACTCGGGCTGTAGCCAAATACAATCGTGAAACAATGCAATTTTTCAGTTCAGATTCAATCTGAATTATTGCATATGTTTATCAAACCTCTATGAACGATTACCACTTATCTGAAGTGATGTCTAAGGAGTATAAATACTTCATAGATTTAGATTTAACTTAAGAACTGTTACATCAATCTTAGAACAACTTTGAACAAACTTTCTGAAATATTTTAAGTTATTCAAAGTCTTACTTTCATATTTCAAGTACATATTTTACATTGTCATATCATTGAGAAAGGTTATCTGCTGTACTTGAAATTATATTAGATTGTTATCATTGTACAAGAAAGCATCAACCGTTATATTCTCTTGATTTCAGTCAAAATCACTATTGTAAAACCATTCAAGTTATTGTGTAAATTGAGGAAAATGATGTACTTTCTTCAAGTGTTGTAAACTAGGATAGTGGTGTCCTATCTTAGGCAGAATGTTAGAAGTTCGTAATAGAAGGCTTAGAGTTAGACTTGTACTTATTCTAACAATAGTGGAAAATCTCTTGTGGTGTGCAAGAGGGCTGGATGTACCCTTGGTTGTAATGGGAACCAGAATAAATTGATGTGTTCTTTATTTTTCTGTCATTTACATTTTTCCAAACACTAATCCTAATCAGAAAAATAATCCACTAAGTCTCTAAAAACCATAAAATTTCTAAACACCTAATTCACCCCCTCTTAGGTGCGCCTCTGTATTAACATCTTTCAAATCCATAACATTTCAAACTCATAAAAATGAAAAATCTTTTTTTTTTGTTAATTCACAAGGGATTCTAAATAAGAAGATCACTCTCCTCACTAAATCTCAAATATGTTTCTTAATTACTCGATTCATATCACTTTAAGGTCGTGTTAGGATTTTCTTTCAATTTTATGGATTCAACGTGTTTGAATTTGAGTTTGTTGATTTTTTTATTGGTGCTTTGCTTTAGGTAGATTTGTGTTTTTATGTGTGTGTTGTAGTTATCACACAAGGTCGTGTTTCAGATTTTTTTTTTATGTATGTGCTTGACTTATAAATTCTTTTTATTCTAAGGTTGTGTTTGACTTACAAATTCTTTTTTATTTTAAGGTTGTGTTTGGATTTCATGTCCGACACTCATTTGATGTCATTTCTCCTTATTTTGGGTTTGATGAGTTTTTTTTCTAGATTTGAGGTTGAGTTCGAAAATTATAGGTGATGAATATATTTGAATTTTCGAATTGAATGAGTAATAAATTTATGGGTTTGGATAATGTAGGTGATAAATTTATTTTTTTTATTTTTAAAAAATTATTTAAAATAAAATTAAAGAATAGATTTGTTGATTCATAAGAGAATTCTAAAGTAAAAGAATGAATTTAGGGGATTTTTCATGTTTTTAAGTTTAAAATGTTATGAATTTGAATTTGTAAGTTACAAATTTGATAGTTTATGGATTTGAAATTCATAAATTTAATAAATCTTTTGGATTTTTAAATTGAATGAAATCATAAATTATTAAAATTATCAATTGAAAGACAAGTGAGATAAAAAAGATAAAATTTAACATTTTTTTTGTAAAAATTAACTGAAAGAATCAACATAATTGATAGAACTACAATTAATGAACCAAAACAGAAAGAAGAATAATTAAGAGATTAAAGTTAAAGCAAAAAATAAGTTAAAAAACTAAGTCAAAATAGAATGCCCTAGGCCCAAAGTTTCTCGGCCCAAGTTAGGAGCCCATTTCGAACGGTGAATGATAGAAGATAGATTCAAATTCAACGGAGAGAGAGAGAGAGAGAGAAGAGGAAGAAGGGATGGGAGCAATAACAAGTGCAGTGATAGCAGTGGTAGCAGTTCTTCTAGGTTGGATCACCATTGAGATCGCATGTAAACCTTGTCTCCAACAAGGACGTGAAGCCATCGATCGCAATCTCAATCCAGATTACGATCCCGACGACGACGACGACGTTCGAGCACCACTAAACCCTGATCCCACCCCAGCCGCCTCCTCCACCACCGTTAAATCCGTTTGAAAACTTATCAACCCCTCTATGGTATTCACTTTTTATTTTCAACAAGAAAAATGATTTTTTTTTTTTTCTATTTTGCTTATTGTATAATATATTTGATTTGAGAATAGTATTATCAATGCGTTGTTTTAATTGATGTAATTTGCTTAGCTACCATATCTATTGTTTTGGTTCACAAATTGCTCCCTAATTGTGAATGTATAATAATAATAATTAAATTCAAGTTTTTTTTTCGTTTTGGAAATAAAAGTGTTTCTTTCAATTGGGATTGGATAAATTGTGCAAGCAACCGACAAAATGAAAAGTGGTATTATAATAGAGTGATCGAGATGTATGTAATGTTGGGGATTTTTACTTTTATTACTAGTTGTTAATTCAAGCACTGTTGTGTTCTGCATAAGATGTTAAAGGGAGACAAATTTATGGAATAGACTGTTAAATGCTAACATGTCTTAAGCAAGGCTTTTAGTTTGAGAATCTAATTTTGGTCATTTTGAAGCAACCTACTGAATTTCTATTTGCTTATTTACTGGGACAAGTATTTGAGAGCCAGTTTGGGAGAAGTTATCAAATAGTTTGATTTTATTTTAAAAAAAAAATAGATATATATAAGTGTTTATACTATAAGAAGTTAAAAAAGTTTAAACTATGTTTATATCACCTTTAAAATGGTAGATAATCATATGGCATATGTTTTGATATACCAACTGCTTGTAAAAAAATTGCATTAGTTATTGGTTTCTTTCAAAACTTCATATCACATGGCATTATATTTTATTTGAATATAATGCCTTTTATTTTAAAATGCATTTAAAGAATTTTTTTTTCTTATGCTCTTATGTGCATCCAAATACTAGAAGCAGAAAAAATAAATAAATGTTTAAAGAGTTGACTTTTAGAGACTCTTCAGAGTTAGAAAAAACCTCTGAGCTTCAAAGAGCTTTTCCTAGAGAAAGCATAGTTTTTTCTGAATGGATTATGTTTAAAATCTTTTGTTGCTATGCAAAAGCTTGAATTGCTGGAATATACTTTCATCAATGTATACATCCCGAAGAGCTTAAGCCTTCAGTAAAAGCTTGTATTCAATGTTGACTACAAATATTGTAGATTTCTCTTCGAAACGAAGGAGGCTTTGAAATACAGAAACGTGCGTAAGCATAATAGTAAAGGAGGTAAACTTCGGCAGCTAAAATTTTATTAAAATGGAGGCATCCACATATAGAAGAGAAGTTGGCATCCATTAAAATAAAATAAAATTAGACAAGTGAATCAACTGATATTGATTATGTGGATGGACTTTTATTACTAAGTTTTTAAAGGTTATATATGTGTATAAATGTTGTAGAAATATCGAAATATAGACTGTTTTTAAGGTTTGGTGACTGCTTTCTATAAAATTAATATGAGAGACTTATTGTTGTGAAATTTAATAGAGTTTTTAATAATAATATGTTTTCAACTACATTAATCGTTGTTTAAAGTGAAACAAATAACTACCAATGTAAACATGATGTAATTGAAAGGATTGAATCACAAAAGTAAAAATTTAAAGAATCTAAACGGAAACTAAGCTAAACTTGAAGGACATGTGTTACAAAAAAAACATAAAAGACCAAACTATTATTTTTGTAAAACATAAAAGACTCCAAGGTGTATTTTGACTTTAAATTAATGAATTCACAACCACATCAAACACATTAACCTTCGATTTTGATTTCTCCAGCAACTTGTTTGAACTTTCATCACATTTTCACTTTATGTCTGTTAGGTTATATTAAATTAAGAGATAAGCTTAAAACATGAGTTATAGCATTCACCCAAGAGCTTAAAGTACCTTGGTTACATACAGCAAAAAAATTATTTATAAAAAAAAAAAAATTAAGGTGAAAAGATGGTACTTTAGTTTAACATAGAGAAAGAACGACCAACTTAATGAACACTTAGCGCAGAAGTTTGAATTTATTATTAGTAAAAATGATTTTGATAAAACAATTTTGAAAACTGAGAATTTTGCTCTTATCAAACCTTGTTGTCAATTAACAAGTATTTTAGAAAAAAAAATAACATTAGCAGCACACTCTATAACATATTTTTTACTCTATTGATCGAAATTCACATGAATTCTTCCAAATTTATATAAGACTCGCATAATTTGATAAAACCAATGTAAATTTCAACTAACAGATAATAGTGCGTTGAAGTAAGCATACAAAAGAGCGTGTTGTTAGCCATCAATATCTTAAACCCTAAAAATATCTCTTAAATCCAACCACTCATCTATAGGCCATCAATGTCCACACAAGTGAAGACGCTGATGATGTCAATAGAAAGAGACACACGTGAAGCGGGTTTGGTGACTCCTGACGGTGGAGTGACCTGCCTCTAAGTGAGGTCACACAAATTTGCAGCTGGAACATCGGATAGAGTCAATTGGGTGGTCAGAAGAGGATAACTGGATGCCCTGCTAGTTCTAGGATAAAAGGACTTCTAAATTTATAAGATTTTACAAAATTTTGATCTGTAACTTGTCTGATTAATCTCAACCCTTAAATATTCTACAACTAACATTGTTGGTCCACTCATAAATCACCCAATCGGTTGTCCTCATAGACGGCACCTATTTTCGGTTATTTAATACTCGTCACAAGGCCAACTTTTTGGAGTTTTTGGTCGTTATGCTTATCTGGTAGTCAAGGAAGACATGTTCAAGATGAGGCAACGAGAACGTTTAGTGGTCTAGTGAGCCTTACATTGGCACATGTGAAGATACCTTGTGCTTTTGGTGGTTCATAATTGGACATATTGCCTAGTTCTACTTTGGTGTGACAGCACTGGATTTTGCTCATGCAGCGCATCAACATCGCAAATACATGGGTTATGTGGATTGTCTCGCAGTGGAGGCAGGCAATAGTTACGGAGGGGCAATTCTTATCAGGGAATATGAAGGCGAGGCAAGCTTGCACTGGACAACAAAGGCAGTTGGCACTTGTTGACGTCTCCACTCTCCAGTTATACAAGGCAATTCAAAGTTGATGGCACTGATTAAAGAAAAATACATTGTGTTAAGGCCTTTGTTCACAATGGTTGTTTCTGGGCGAAGTCGCGGTGTTACTGTGGGCAGAGAGAGGCACAGTGACAATATTGCAGGATCGAAGGTTATAAGTTGGAGGGTAAAAGGCACAGTGGTGAAACAAGGGGAAGCTTGTTTACGTGCAGTAACCAGTTGAAGGAAAAGTCCATTGTTATAATATATATTCTGGAATCTCGGTCATTTTTGGGAATAACTTTGAATTTTCAAGAAAATGAAAGGAAATTCAAAGAGGAAAAATATGCTTTACAATTACAGTACCGTTGTCGATAAATGAAAGGGTAAAAAAGGGGAGGGTGGGATCCATTGTTACTGTACATATATATGACTAGGGAACAAACATCAAGCTTCTCCCATGTCATTTTAAAATTTAAAAAAAAAAACAAAAAGAAACTTTGAAATGTAAAATGAAGTAAAATATACTATGCCAGATAATTGTATACTTGAGGGTTACCCTTGTCCCTCTCCAGATACTCTCTGTCAATCAGGCTTTCAATCCTTTTCTTCAAATCAGCTGGTTTAATAGGAAATTTGAGCTGTTCACAAAAGCAAAAAAAATAAAACTAAAATCAGTATTTATCCTAATAATTACAGAACAGTTCACATCTGCAGCCTCTATCTGGGTGCACCCCCTTTCCCCCAGAGCCAACAGCTCAACAGTCGCTGTAGTGGTGCAGTTGCTTAGAGCATCCACAATGGTGGAACTCATTTTTGGGTACTTACATAGGTTCCACGTATACATATCACTAATTTATAATTTTTTTAATAATAGTACTTAATAAACACTCAATCCCTCCAATCTAACACCTCAAAAAAATTAAAGGATCCACTAATATCATTACATTTCAATATTAAAATCGTGTGGGAATCACAGAGAGTGCTTAATAAAGCATCTCTACCCATAAGTGCCGATTTAATTGTCTCCCCAATCGAAGTAACTATTTGGTACCAAGCTTATTTAGCTAAGACTCCCCCGTTGAGAATGGTATTAGAGATTTGGTTGCAGCATAACATATGTTAGAATATTATCAGTAGTAACTCTGCAAAGTAGCTTTGCCAACAATACTATTTTGATATCGAAGTGACGGAATGGAACTACTTGGGGATTCACACGGACTACAATTGCATTAAAGAAACAAAAGGTAGCAATAATATCACCTGTTGGAAGAGTTCAGTAATAAGAAGAGTGTGACTAAGCACTTTCCTAGTCTTCATTATCCTCACAATAGCAGCATCAACCTGCAAATAAACCATGCCAACAAGGAAAGCGTTAGGGATCATAATCATCATTAGATGTTCAGTACATAGATTTTTTTCTAATCAATCAGTCTTCAGTACATAGACATTCAAAACTCATCTTAGATACCTAAACAATATTAGATGATACTATATGAGTGTAATGGGATGTCCAATCATTCATAAATATCCAAGTTCAAATATCTAAAAATAATATTTTCCAATTTTGTGTACATAACTAAAAAAATGGTATTTAATATAGGTTTAAATATTTGCTGTCTTGCCAAATTCTTAAAATTTGGTTTTAGTCCCCCTTTTAAAAGGTAACGTGTTTTGTCCACCTACTTTTGAAATATGTCATTTGTGGTCCTTATGGCAAACTGCGAAGAGGGACTAAAACTGAATTTCAAGGGACCACAAATAACATTGAGGGGATGAAAACACATCATTTATCAAAGGGGGGAACAAACAATAAATTTTAGGAATTTTTAGTGGATTAAAAACATATTTTCTTGCTAACAACTGTATTTCTAATGCTATTTTGTCTTGTATTACTACTAAGCCATTTTAACACCTCATCTCATGCCACATCTATTCATTCATTTTATTATTTGATATATTTTGTGAAATAAATCTAATCGGAGTAAGATTGATAATCATAAAGAGTATAATGCCCAAGCATATTAGGTTCTTTTGGATTTGAAGGTGCATTACATTCGCTTGTACATCCTCGGAAGTCTGAGCTAGAAGGAAGCTTCTAAGAAAAGAAAAATGACCTGATATTGTCGATCTTGGAAAACTCTTTCAGTGGTGCTTGTGTTCTCCTCCACTGTTTCCTTCAACTGAATTGCATTCACCTGCACTCAGTAACACCAAAATTAGTTTGAATAAGAGCCTCGGTCATAATTTTAGAGTAACCCACTACGGTAATCACAAATAAAACCCAAACGAAAGTTTGAAATCAGTTAATCTGGTGCCTTTTGAAGCAGGCAATGGCTATGGTACCTTTATACGGTAAAGAGGGGCGGTAAATGTATCATTAAAAACAAACGAGTCATTATCTTCCACATCTCTACCCTTTGGCATCTGTTGCGTGTCCAATAAAAAGTGAACAAAAAGAAATTAAAAGAGAACATATTATAACAAATTCTATAAACTGATTAATTCTGCAAATGATTACAAACAAACCTTTTGTAGCACACGAACTTTTCCACATGCAAGTGATTGCAGAGTCCTTCTTAGTTCCTTGTCCTCAATACCAGTAGAGTCCTTCATATCTTGAAAGCTTAATTTCTCAGCATCGTTGAATAGCATCAGAACAACAGTCTGGAGCAAAGCCAGGCATGCAGAATTAATTCCCAAGAAATGTACACAAAACAAGATAGACAAATGAAACTATAAAAAAAAATAAAAAAGAATGGCTTTATAAAGGCCAACCTGAAATAGTGAGACGGCCAACTCCTTTTTTCCTTTGGGAAAGTGTGCCTTTAGGACACAGTGACCTAATGAATTTTGCCACATCAGACGTCTTCCACTATATTTGCTTAGATAGAACTCTTTAAAAATATCCTGAAGAAGGAATAAAGGAAACAACCATGTCAAGGAAGTTACTTCATGTCTCAAGAATGCCAATTGCTAACAGTTAAAAAAGCATCCGTTTATGGCTTATGCTGAACCTGGTAAACATTCAATTCACGAGGAAGTCTGACATCCATGGGTGGATATGTTGGCCAGTACCTGCAGTCATCAAACAATTATTATAAGATTCTGTGGAAAATAGAAGCACATTAACATTACTGACGCCAACAGATAAAAAAATGCCTACCCAGTTGTCAAGACATGAACACTCATTTCAATCCCTGATGGGAGTTTTGTTCGCGCCTGGGATGACTGTTTGAAGGACTCATTTATTTCTTTTGATAATTCAATGTCCTGTATCAAAATAATTTTTAAGATAATTGTAAAAAAAAACAAAGAATAAAAGCTATAGTTTATGAAGTTTATCAGATTATTGTCATTAAAGAACTTGATCATATATAATACTACTATAAATTAGAGAAAAGAATGTATTATTGATGAAAGTCTTCCCAACTCAGTGGTGGTACCAACGAAGTACCACAACCAGTTCAGGGGGAGAACAAATACACAGCATAGTAATGTCTAACCTTCTAGGTCCTTGAGACCTAGACTCCCTCTCAAATCTATTCCTGAGACACTCATAATTGTCATCTCAATTACTAGTATCTATTTACAGTGTCATATCCCCGCTCTCTAACTGAATGCCTTAACTAACTGATCCCATCTAATGAATTGGGTGGGGATACTTAACATGTTATTCATAAAGTAGTTATATAAAACTATGACACCCAAACATATGATCAACATAAGGACTTTAATCAAAGAAAAATACCAAATTCCTGTTCATTCAGCATCTTCAAAATACGAGTGATAGGTCATTTGTTGGCTGTCTCATAAATGTTTGTTTGACGAGTAAAAGAATTTTATAATTGATGCATAAAAATGCTGTCGTAGATTTTAAAACGCATACAGAAGTCTACTAAGGGAGAAGAGTAACTATCCTTCAAAAGCATGTTAAATATTGTTTATCGGCTCTTCAAGTATTGCAAATAAATTGTAAAGCAACAAAATTTTATATGGGTGAAGAAGTTTATTATTCAAAATCAAAGTTCAACCTCACAGCTGAATCATAAATGTGACCACAGGCTGTAAAAGATAATCTCTCACCAGGTTAGAATTCCCAAAGAAAAAGAAATGGGAAAAACTGAGGTTGGTATAAATGATTTTGATCCAGTCCATGCCAACCAGAAGCCTAATAAAATGTCTTAAAGCTTTAAACTGATTCAAAGATATATACCTTAAACATTCCTTCCAGTTTGTTTGTAAACTGGCTGCCACACTCAGTCTTCAACTGCATTGATGAAAGGGAATCATCATGTTAATATAAATTTGCTGAGGAGCCATCTAATTATTTCAAAAGTTAAATGGAAAAGATGGGCCTTAACCTTGGAGATCATGGATTTCTCTGCATCAATAGAAGCACTCTTTCCTAATAGTAGTCTTTTAGCAAGATCTTTCTTATAAAATGCCTCAAACACATCCTTGCCCTTTAACAATAAAACATCAAATTAATCTTGCCAGTATCAGTATGGAAGAAAAAATATCAGTAGAAGTGCGTCATATCACCGCAAGCATCAATGAAACATACAGGAAACAAGGTGATTGTTAGCTGCTCCACAATGAAACATTATGCTTACCTGGATGAACCTGAATAAAACCAGGACTTTATCAAGTGTACCCTCTAATTCCTCTTCTGAAGTACCCTTATTACCCGCACGAAGTTTATCATCCAAAAATTTCGCAATCAACTCTGCAGGTCGGTTCTGCCATGAAAAAAAAGGTAACAGTCAGTTAACCGCAAATCACATATATAATAAAACCCACATGAGAGTAAAAAATCAAGACCTATGTTAGCTATTTAACAAAGCCCTCTCAAGGACAGAATATAGTCCTTATAAAAAATATAGATGGAGAAGCACTGGCTGGCAGAGATATTTAATAACAAGAATCTGAATGATGGAAACCCAAAAATACTTAAAAATTAAGTTGTTTTATTGATATAAGCAAGAAAACAGAAACAGATCATACAAGGAACTGATCCTTCTACAGTTCTACCCTCGGTACTGCTAGAGCCCAAATCAAAATCTGGGCCAGGTCCTGGATCATGCAAAAAACAAGCCCACCTAAAATATAGCTCAAGTACTCTAGGAGAATAGAAGTAAGAAAACAAATGAGCAGAATTAGTAATGGGGAAGTTATATGCCAGGACAGTTATATGGAGTTATTGATAGGGCAGTTATGTAACAGTTATTCAAGTATATCTGATGTAGTTGCCGGGAGGGTTTGTGAAAGTTTCTGGTGTGCATTCCGATTTTCTTTTGTAAGGTTGAGAACCTTTTTCTAAAAGGAGAGCCTTGGCTCTAAAGCTGGTATGGAAGTTCATCTACCGGACTTGTGTGTTTTTTGTACTCTGAGGAATTCATTAATGTTTCTGATTTAAACCCAATTATTGGTCTGACTGGCCAGATTTGAGATGGGTTGTGAGAATTGGAGAAATGATAAAGATGACAGATAAGGTTGATGTGTTGGAAGAAAGAATGGAAATTCTAGAGTTCAACATGAAGGACATTGTTAGGAACCCAAGAATTGGATTCCAAGGATTTAGAGGAAGAACACTAATATTTAGAAAAAAAGATAAGAAATAATAGGAGAGAATCTCTCAAAAGAAAATGATACACAAAAGGGGATACACTCCTACAATGGTTTACAACACTCAATTTCTAAAGTTGCTAAAAGATACTTTCATAAAGAATGCAACCTTTATTTAAAGGTGCCACGTACACTCAGGATAAGAGAGGGAAGGGATCACTAACTAACTTAACCGACAAACATAATAGTCTAACTACTTATAACAACATCAACCAATTAACTACTTCTACTAATTAATTCTCCTTTATTTAAGTCCTAACAATACATCCCTCTTCAAAACAACCTTGTCCTCAAGGTTGACATCTACTATATTCGTGTAAGTGTAATATTTGATAACAAGCTTTGGCTTTCCCTTTTCCTTTCCACATACTCATTAAAATTAAGGTCTTGGCACCCTCCTGCAACACGCTCTCATTTAGACTATTGACACTTGTATTCCACCAAAGTAAGGAGCTATTACTCTCATTTAAATTGTTGCCACCTGGATCCCATTCCCACTGATGGAGGGACACAGACCCACTGATCTCATGATCACCATTTGTCAAAGATTCAGCAACCAGATAATTATCACAATCCAAAGGTTCTTCTTGAGGCCAACCAAATGGAATAGTGTTGTTATGGATACCATATTCATCTTGGAAATTGGACCTGAGCTTCATCAATAGTACTGTTTGCATGGATATAGAATAAAGGGATTCTACCACAGACATACATTGGACATTGCATAGGATGGTAGCTGACATGCAGCAGCACAGAAACTTTTTTTTTTTTAAGTTTAAATTTCAATTTTTTAGCTACATATTAAGTTATTTGACTTCAAAATGCCAATATCTTGATGTTTGCAATGTTTCATCATCAAAAAAGTATATTTCGTTATCTTAGCCTCTGTTTGGGAGTTGGGGAGGGGAGGGCTTTGGAAAAAAAGGAAGGAGGAAAGGGAAAGTGAAGGAAGGCCCCAACTTGAATGGGGGATTTAATTTTCTTCATAATACAAAATCCCCCTAAGTTGGAGGAACTCAAAAAATGTATTGGAGGAGGATTTAGGAGAACTTAAATAAATTCTTCAAATTCTTTTCATCTCTTTATATTAATCTCAAAATTAAAAATATATTAGTCATATGCACTGCCTTCACATTCTCTACGAAAACATTTTGTCAAATAAGACGAAAGATTTCTGATAGAAACCAGAAATTTCAGACAAGAAACAAGAGTTTCAACAGAAGAAATGTGTTTATTAATACTTGAATTCAATGAGCCAAGCTCTTAGAGTGATGAAATTCTGGGGAATGCAGAAAAAGAAACTAAACCAGAGCATAACTGCCCCTAATCCAGAGAAATATTCTCCTAACAGTGTTCGTGAAATGATTCTGAATGACTCTTCCCCTCTACCCTCCCTCATTCATATAACAGAATCTCTAACAGAATTCCCCTAAAATCCAGGAAGAAACTAACTAACTTCCATTCCCTTCTTTCTAACAGCTGTAGTGTGTGTTAATTGGGCCCAATGATTGGGTCATCACATCCAATGCACTGTGGTGTCCAATCAATTTCTCTCTCTTTCCCTCTCCTCCCCTCCTCTCCAAACTCCCAAATTAATTATTTATAATACATTTTAGTTAATGATTTGAAAGTAGGCCATCTCATTTACGATTTCACAACTATGAGCAATATCATCAGTCCACATGTGGCATACTTTTGAGTAGAAACGGGTTTTTTTTGGCACCGAGTTCGTTGAGATTAATCAGCAAGGCAGTGGTAATCATCAATATAAGGGAAAGGCTGCGGCAGACATGAAGGCACCAGTTGACCCAAATGTAATGGCTGGAGCTTTCAATCTTGAGATATTTCTAAACTTTCACCATGGAAACCAACTAACAATGGAAAAACAACAATAAAATGGTAAGTACCTGACGGAGATTGATAAGATGCTCAAATGCATCTTTAATGGTGTTACTGAATGCTTCATTCTTGACAAAGCTTTCTTCCCATGTTAAGTCAAGTGAAGCCTTAAATTCAAGAAGGGATGAAACCATGTCTTTATCTTTCTCCTCATCCATAACAATGCCCTGCCCAGTTCTCCTGATGTATGAACTAAGGGCCTGTCTCAGTGACTCAAGGGCATTGACCCTTGAAAAGAGTGAGTACATTCTTTGAAGGTCGTCAATACGATTTCCATCCATAAGCATAGAGAAACCCTGTAACATGAAATAAAATTGAAGCAATGAGGAAAAAATTAAAAGAAAATAAATCACTAGAGAAAAACCAAGAAGATAGAGGTGATCAAAACCTTATCAAGAATGGCAGGTATATGACGTTCAAGAAGTTGCTTTTCTGCCGTTGCTATCAATGGCTTCTTAGTACTTGCATCTAAGTATATCAAACATCTTTCATGTTCCTCTTGCAATCTTGTCTGCAAAAATGAGTACCCAAAAACATCCCTACAGTGAGCATCAAGGTGGCACAATGGAAGGGTTGAATATACAAAAAGGGATAATGTTTGAGGTAAAAATATCAGATAAATTTCTGATATGGCATGACATGAACTGTGTCAAAGAATCGTGAAAAATAACTAAAGTTAACAAGATAACTCTTGGGAACAAGAGAAATTGAAGTGAAAGGACAGAATCAGAAGAATTGAATGTAGTCAATGTACTATTGAAAACTGAAAGAAACTGCAGGGTTTCCCCTCCAAAGGATCTCTCTTTTCACATACAATTATAAAAATGTAAGGAGGTACATGGCTCCATCTATTTTATTTCTCCATTTTATACATGATACTCCCCTCTAACTACGTACCCCTAACTGCTTTAACTTATTGGCTTCTCTAACTGTCCCTCTTCCCTAAGTCCTGACAATAATACAAGGGGATAAAAAAAGTAAGCACCTCCACATGCTTCAAGTAGTCTGGAACATCTGATTGCTGCATGTATTTTACACCTTCAGTGGCATAAAATTCAGATGTACATTCAAGGAATGGCTTCTCAAAGCTTTCTGCATAAATTCCCAGAGCAGTAAACATCTTCAAAAGATGGTTTAGAAGAGTTCTGTCCACTGCTTCACCTAATCTGGAAAACAAGACAAAAATACAAAATGTAAAGTAAGCCGCACCACAAGATGAAGAATTTGATGGCCTTACTCAAACTCAGATGGATCAGCCAACTAAAATTTTCTATATTAATAAGAATTTAATGCGGAAAATAACAAATGATTATCTGAGAGAAAAGGAAGTATCTAAGTTCCCGGTATGAAGGTTGCATTGAATTAGACTTCTGTTGGGACATATTCTGTTCAATATAAAAAGATAGACTAGTCTAGCACTCTAGCCCAACTCCATGCATCCTTAGATTTAGACCATTCAAGTCAATATTGTCCACTAAATTATCCTTTGTACTACACCAACCAAAAACAGCTCCAATACCAATATATTTGACAGCAGTAAAACTACAAGCATATGCATCCTTGGATTTAGACCACCAAAGTCATTGTTCACTAAATTATCCTTTTAAACACACCCAGTCAACCACTAACAAGTAACAACGGCTCCAATACCAATATATTTAACACCAGTAAAATTGCATGTATCTTTTAAAAGTTTGTTAGGGAACTTACGAAGACTAGTTAGAATTTGAATAAGATCTGAATTGTCCAATTCAGATCAAAATTAAGTTATAGTCTTCCATTCCTTATTTTCTGCTTTCTATTTTCCTAAATTGTAGCACAGATCAGTTGGTGTTTTCTAAGCAACTTAACCTTTACATTATAGCACTGTATGACTCCATATGAATAAAAGAGAAAAATTATAATCCCTTCAATAAAAATTATACATTCAGTTATCCTTGACAGGACATGCTCATTCGTCAGTTTGAAATTCACTTAGACCAGGATAGGTGCAGGAAAATAAACTATCCTCTTGAGTTTAGTTAAAAATACAAGTTTTTCGCATGTATCCATGTCTCCTAATACTTGGATTTATTAATATGTATTCCAAAACTAAATGAGAAAATTAAACTGCAAGAAAAATAGAAGGCCTTATATTATGCAGTGGATACAAAAGATGTCACGGGCCAAGACTCAGAAGACTCCTTCTTGAAATCTATAGTGAAAGTCGGAAGCAAACTATCCTTGCCAGGATCCCTCCTAGACTAACAGTTTTTTCTGAATTCTAAAAATAATTCTAGATTATTTCTTTTTCTTCCAATCCAATTCTTCCTTTTCAAAAGGCTATATAAAAGAAAGGGATCCTAATTGATAAGATCATAACATTTATGCCAATTGATAGAAATCAAAAGTGGCACTTACTAAAAAGAATTATATGTACCGGAATCTTATCAAGACAAAGAAACTATAAGTAATTCAAATTTTGAAAAAGATAAAGTATCCAAATGAGCAAATCCTAATTAACAGAAATTTAAAATTAAAAGGATGAGCAAATTCTAACCCCTCTAGACCTCTCCAACCTGCATTTCATGTGCAACAAGGGATTATCCCTGCTTTTGAGAATAAAAAGCAAAATGAGTGGCCACCCTAGGTCATTTTGCTAACTTCAAAACTAAATGACCACTACTCTGGATTTGTATAGCAATCACACAAACACAAGTCTGAAATATTTTTCAACGTGAACAAATGAAAAAATATCTTAATTATAACATCCTTAGTTCTAAACATCTTACAATTCTAACTGAAAAGTTATAAAATATATAGGAAGGGAGTCGGTAGTGCTTAGCATAAAAATCAAATCGGTAATTTTACATTGGAGAATGATACTATCATGATCAATGATATCATTATTAGCAAGTATATTTTGCATGTGTGCATTTCATTAGATACAGAAACAACTTTTGAAAAGGAGTTGGGGCAGAAACATAAAAACTAAGATAAAATTAGTACAATAAAAAGAGACAACAAAATACACTCTCCAAACCCACCCATGATCCATACATACATGAATTGAAATATGGAACGTTTGATCGGAGACATGAATGTATATAAAGGTCTACCGGTCATTTTCAAAAGTGATATTGCAAAAATTGGTTTTACCTTTCACTTTCAATCATTCGTAGAAGACCAGTAACAGTTTTATGTTGAACTTCAGGAGACAGTGAAAGATGTTTGCGGAAAAGTTGTAGGCCCATGTCCCATAATGACCTTACATTTGGTGTTTGCTTCACATATGTCCTATCCAGATACAAGGCTATATCACGAATCATCAACATTTGATCACAGAGGTCCTGCCAACATCTCTCAACTAGATAAAGAAATACAACCAAATCCGGGCTTTGTCCAACCAAAGACTGCAGTGCTGCTGATATGTGTACTTCACACTCCTTTTCAATCCGTTCATAAAGATTTCCACCCATTTTATAACTGCAAAGACTACTCACAGCCTGTGGAGATTATGAGTTTACCATTTAATGCCCATAAACTAATGCACACTAAATATTATCTAGGCTAAATAAACCACTTCACCAAATAAATAAGAATAAAGAATTAGAAAATTTCAATGATTACCTGATAAAGATTCTCCTTCTCACAAGAGTTAGGTTGCTTCAAAAATATAGCACAAATAGCAGACTTTAGATTTGCCCATGTCTCCTCCTCAAAATTAGTAGGTAGTGTTGGTTTAGCTTCAAAAAGAAAACAGGGAAGTACAAAAAAGAAATTTAGAAGGCATCCTATTCGTAAAATAAACATTTGATGTCAATGGATTTTCAAAACAACACAGAACAGGAGAACTAGAAATACATTCTATTTCCAAATCACTAAAATAAATTCACTATACTGGCAATTCTATACGCAGTCTCAATATAATCACAAAAATACATAATATATTCAAAGGTTCTAGATAACGGTGATAAAATATAAACATCACCATACTAAATCACATCCAATTAAAGTTTAATTGCAGCTCAACCTACAATAACAATTTTAGAAATGCAAACAAATAAATAACCTAAAAAATAACAATAGATATATCAAAAACCAAACTCACTTCATAAATCAAATTATCATCATAATATAGCTAACCCTACACAATCACAACACTACTCATTCATTCAGCAGCATCTAAGAAAAACAGAATCAGCCTCCACAAAAAATGAAAGAAAAGAAAAACACATGCAATCTTAGATTCAATAACTGTTTCTAGCTACGCATAGTGTTCACAAAAGAAACCCTCACTCAAGATCGCGTTTCACTTACAAGTACTAAAACGAGTGAAGAATCTAACGAAGTAATTAAATAACAAATTAGTGATCGATAAACGCAATTGAAGCTGTATTGAATCAAATAAGAAGCTAAAGAAACGAAAAATTGAAAAAAATGGAAAGGATTGAAAAACCCTGGAAAAGAAAATTGAAGAGAGAGAGAGAGAGGACCTTTGTGGAATTTGATGAGAAGCTTCTTAAGGGGTTGAGGAGGAGTAGCTTTCTTGCGAGAGAGATTAGCAGCCATAACGGAACGAGCATTAGATTTGAGATCGTCGTCTAAGGGCATGGAAAGAGAAGAAGGGTCTAAAACGGCGTCGTCGTGATGTTGTTGTTGGGAATGAGACTTAAATTTTTTCATAGAGGTTGAAGTAGCGCCGCTTGAACGTTTGGTGGGGAGAGACATGAAATGAAATCAAACTCAGTTTAGGGACTCGTCTCAACACACCATTTTGTGTTTGTGTTTCTCTATCTCTATCTTGCTCTCTTTCTGTGTAAATTCAATTCGCACTTCGCACCCAATACAAAAAAAAAAAAA
>JBBPBP010000002.1:3974351-3984946 GCA_037974735.1 Cicer chorassanicum
TTTATTTTATTTATAATACTATAATTTTTTACATAAAAATTAATATAGATTTTTTTATTTTATTTTATTTTATTTATAATACTGTAATTTTTTAAATAAAAATTAACGTAGATTAAATCAAGTTTATCATTACTAAATTCTTTGGCAGGGATAGATGAATTTGTATCTAATTTTAAAGAAACGAAAACTTTTTTTATATAAGAATTTGACTGAATATATAAAAGTAGTTAAAATTTATAAGAAAATAATATCTAATAAAATTTAAAAAATGAATAACTATTAATGGTGACATATTGACATATTGTAGTGTAAGTTGTTTTAATTTTGGATTCTATAGTCTATGTATTTTATGAGTTGAATTGCTGTTGTTCAGTCTAATATGTGAAGATAACATACTATATGTGCATTTTTTCTTGTTACATGAATTAATCTAACCAAATGACATGAATATTGGTATGTGTAGAAATTGATATGCGTGGACTAAAATTTATTTTATCAATTTTTTAATTATTAAAATTGCACTTTTTTTATTAGGCCCAATTTTTAAGATTAAAATAAGGCCCAATTTTTTTTAGACTAAATTATAATTTAGATGTGTATTATAAAAAAATCGAATGGAATAATTTATAAAAAGAATTACAAAAATAACTATTATAATTATAAAATAAAATAAATTTTCCAACCTAAATTCCTACTAATTTTTAATTATTAAAAATATTAACTAAAATTTAATTTATTACCGTTCTCTCCAATATATTATACAATATTATCTTTTTTATTTATCAATTTAAGTTTTCAATATTTGCCCGCCCAAATTCGCCGCGGGTGACATATACCTTCCACTCACGTAGGTAGATACATCAATTGTGTTTCTATAGCATAAAGTAACTATCAAGAGCTCATGAGACATCCTACTTAAAGCATTAATATAGATAGATTATTAGAGATGTTAATTTGCTTTCGTAAGATAGGATCCTAGCGAGGACTGCCTTATTTGAGACTTTGTAGGTGGGAAATTTTTTTTTGACGTAGGGGAGACAATCTCCCAAATATTGTTTGGGGAGACATGGATGAGGATCGTGTCTTCGTTCTGCAGAGACCTCTTTTCCAATCAATTTACCAAAATACCTCGTATATATATAAATAATTTATATGTTATATTTATTTATTTGTATGTATGTATTTTTTGTAACATCTCCAACCATCATTGATGTGAACTTATATTATTTTTTTTAGAGGAATAATGAATTTATCGTGCAAAAAGAAAATTATTATCACCAATCTTTGAATTTGAGCTATCAATAAAATATAAAAATGATTTTTCCATACATTAATATAGTCTCATATTTTGTCTCTTTCATCGTATGATATGATACTTTAAAGTTGATGTAAATTAAAGGATAATAGGTAATATTCTTCGCAATAGTGCATTTGTCAAAGAAATAACTTAAGTCAAACACTACTTTATCGTTAGGGTCAATAGATTTTCCATTATAATAGATAACTTCTAAATATTTTTCAAATTTTTCTTAAATATGTATTTAGCCATCATGTTATTTTTCAAGATGTATCTATTTAAACATAGTGTTAATTTATGATAAGATAACATCTAATTTAACCATATTACCCATTAATATCACTACCTTCAATTCCAAACTTACCTTCCTCAACTTGCTCACCATTTTGTTCAAAGAACTCATCAATTAACATGACTCGACACATTGACATTTTCTTTTCTTCTTTGGACCTTGTTGTAATTAAAGTGATTCAATATGACATGTAGCCATTTTCATGGGTTGCTTGTGGCTTTGATGCTTTGGATGTGACTCGTTGAGTTTAGATGCCACAGCCTTCTTCATAAGATGTCACTTCAAAAACTTACTTTGTAAACATACTTTGCTTGGGTCCTTGAACTTCTAAAATATGTGTCTTGGTAGCCTTATTCCTCCACTAGGTGCCTTGATTGCTACATTTTTGCGCAACATCTTCTCATGCTTAATCTGAAACCTCTTGAGCAATTTAACACTTGATTTTATTTGTCCTTGAAAATTGTTATTTCTCTTTTGACATTAAGTCTCCATCTTTTGCTTTGAGTTTACTTAGTTAATAAATAGAGAAAATCATTAAACCAACTAGAAATATAACGCACCTAATAAATCAAGAACCAAAGTTATATATGCATGATTGTATCTTTTAAAACTATAGCACACTTTATAAATAAAGAACAAGATTGACTATCAACTTATACAACGTGAACATTGACACAAGCTCCAATTAGAGAGAGTCCAAATTTTTTGTATAGTATACCTAATTTTTGAAAAATTACATTGATATATTAATTATGTACGTTGAATACTCTAAAATTATATATTTGCACTTTATGCTTAGAATAAATATTCACTTTACCACCACTATGAGTATATGACAGGGGTTGTCGCCTACCAAGAGCCACCCCACCACCAAATGTTAGGATTTTGTGATTTTAGAAGCCCAATTTTATGTTTAAATATAAGATTTCCAAAAATATTGAGATGACCCTGGTAAAGAAACTGTAGCACACAACTCCTGAAGGACCAATTACTCTTTAAAGAATTTTAAGCTAATAATATATTCAAAACACAAAAAAAAAAAAAAAAGTTAAATTGTAACAACACAGCAAAATGGAAATACAAAATTCAATATACAATTTGATTCATTATACGCATTAGTTTATATAGTACAACAATGTGTCATCGAAACTAGAATTATTCCCATCTTTTATTTCTTGTAACATGTGAAGGTTTTCAATGACTGTTGTATGTATATCTTCCCCAAATAAGTTGATTCTATAATTATTTGTTGCACTTACACTTCTTGCAGCTTCAAATGGACCGATTTGATAAGCATTTTCAACTTCAAACTTTGTTGGTTACCCATATTAAACAAATCTCTTGGAATTGTCCATATATCATAAAGTCTATTTACATTTGAAAGGATTTTGAATATAAAAGAAACATCCACAAAAGCAACATATTGGTAACACCTTTTTATTGAAGTCTACACAAGTATGTTCATATCTATATTCTCATACTTCAAACCAACCACGACTAAATAGAACAAATTTGAAGTGACTATAATAGTCCAACTCAATTATATTATTAATTTTTTTAAAATAAAAATTATAGTGTAAAAGCATCCCATAGAAAAATTATATATTTCAACTATGTTGGTACCTCTAAATTGCCACATACCATTTGCAACACCCTTATCAGTAATATTAAATAAATAAAAAAAACATGAGAAAGTTTAGAGAATCAAATCAAAACCAAAACAAATTATAAAGAAAATTAGTTGCCTCATTACAAATCTTACTTCCATTTGGATAAAATCAAAGTGAAAGAAAAAAGAGTATATAAAAAGAGTATATAACAAAACCATCCAAACAAAATAACTTAACTCCAAAAAAATACATGCAACTAATCATTGAAGCATGTAATAAGGAAGACTAAACCTATTCTTGAAAAAGCCTCCTCTAACTATGCCCGAAATGGAAGTCAACTAAGTAAAACTCTGTAAGCAGAACTCAAAATTTGTCAGCTTATCCGAACAATGATCACCCTCACGATAAATGCGCGAAACAATAAAACCAAGGCTCCTAGTAGTGTTAAGTCAATATAGCCACCGATTCATAAGCATCTAAGGAACAATGAAGGGGGACTCGAAGATCATAACAACCAAGTGAGAGTCAGTCTCCAACCACAACCTATTTGTACCTCTATAATATGTAGTATCAGTAGCAATAATAGCTCCAATAAGCTCACCATGAAAAACAGAAGCAATCTCGATAGGCAGAGCAAAGCAACTTAAAAAAGCTCCTCGAAAAATACCCCCACAAGAAGCAAAACCAGAAGCGTCCTTTGCAATACCATTAATGTTATACTTAACCCACCCACAATTAGGGAGAAACCATAAGATTTATTTAATGATCATCGTCATCTTGAGACAACACTGAATATCAAAAGCATTAAGGATGTGAAACTCCTGCAAAAAATATGATGCAACAATTTCGAAGCTTCTTAACATAAACTACACAAACTAACCAAGTAAGGGAGCTGCCATATTACTAGTTGCTTCTTATTAAGTGATGATTTTTGCAAAACTTATGGTTAACGAAATCAAAGTCACACCAAAATTGAGTCTTGCATCTCTTTTCATAGTATGTAATGTATATCTATTTGCTAAGATATCCTTAAAACCTCTTTGCAATATTATTTAATCTTGCAGAGAATTCTTTAAACTAAAGTGATAAATCATCTCTCATGACTCGAGTTTTGAACCACTCACTAAAATCCTGATTTTGAACATTGGCCTGAACTCAGTTGTGTTTTTTAGTGTGATTCTTAACCATATCTTCATTGCTTTTTGTAAAAAAACAATTATATTCATTACCGAATTTCAAAATAATTTTTAGAGACAATTAAATAAAAAATTAGATCTTCACGCACATGATGTATACTTGAATTTCTTCACAGTTGAATAAGATGTATAGATGGGTTTAGACTATAGAATCAAAATCCATATAAAATGGCTTTTCATTTTTCTTTCCCCCTAAAAGATGACGAATACTTGAAAGTAATCAGTTCCATCTACCTGATTTCAAACATAAAAAAAATTAAAAAATTCCATCTATGACAAATAACTATACATATCGATTGTGTAAACATTTAAAACAAATAACTTTGAGGAATATATTTGTTTCTCTTCTTCTTATTTTTAATAAATTGACATCCATAAAATTAGTGTCTCATATGTGAAAATAAAAGCATCATTAACTTAAATTTTTAAAAATATCATCAATCGTCGTTAGAATTTTTAAATATTAATTTGCAGTAAACTATCTATAAATAAAGTGATCTACAAAACATCTACTTCAATATTAGTATTAAGTATTTAATATTGTTTTTAGACAGACTTTTTTTTTTAAAATTATCTGTCTCAATATTAGTATAAAGTATTGAATTCGTTACTTTTTGTTGTTTTTTGACAGATGTTTTTTAAATTATTTGATGACTTGAATTATTTGGGTGTTGAACGTCTTTGTATTCGTTAGAACAAAAACTATACTATAATTAATTAGTTTTGTCAACTATTATAATTATAACCTCATATATTCTTTCTCCATAGCGATACAAGAATGAGCTTCTAGATCTTCATCCACTGTGAGTCAAAAAAAAATCTTCATCCCCGAAATCTAACCGAATGCTATGACCCTCCTATGGTATTCCCCACTTATTATATCACAAAATACTAGCGTAATAGACGTAATATATTAATCATGTAATATTAAAGAAAATATAAAATAAATTTAAAAAAAAATTAGAAGTGTACACATATACTACCCAAAAAAAATATATAAGTTTCTACAAATATAACTAAAACATAAAAACTAATAAATTTCTTCTCAAATATTCTTAAACAAAAGCACCAAAATTTTCATGCCACGTGAGATAGACAAAGTTTGGACTAAACCAATATTTTTTTTTTGTTTTTAGGCGTTGAAAAATGAAAACCCCTTCCCAGTTCCTGCTTTTTTTTTTCTTCTTAATATTAATTAATAATAATATTAAATTTGACTATATTCCAAGTTGCGTGCTATTTGACTTTGACCCCTGAAATTTCAACTGACCAGTCTCCTCCGACTGCAATATCCCTTAACTCTCTCAATCTACTTGCATGTACTTTTTCCACTATCATATCCACCTCCTATTTAATTCCCTCATTCTCATGCATTTTTTCTCAACACTACATCACACTATAATATAAACCAACAAAATCAATAAATAGTACAATATTTATTAGTATCAATTAAGATGATGAAGAGTAGTAGTGGTGAATTAGGTCCAAAGATAGTGCAAATTGAAACAAGGTATGTGCAAACCGATGCTGTGAACTTTAGAGACGTTGTTCAAAATCTTACTGGGAAAAATTCATCTACGGATTGGATAGGTCGACGACCAGACACCATTGTTGCTCCCGGCGCTACCTTAGAGATCAAAGGAGGAAGTATTAAGGTTGAGGAAGTAGATAATATTAATGCTACTTCTCATTCCATGTTAATGACTAATATGTCCTTCAAAGACTTTGAAAGATTGTTATTAGAGTTGCCTCCTATTCAAATGGAGGAAGTGATGATGCCATGGTTATAGAAAAACCAAATTAATTGTTCATGGTTTTTTTTTTCTTTCAGATTTTTTATATATTTGTTTTCTTCCATGTGTTTCACAAAAATTTGCAATGACATATACGACATATTATAACTTTTACACTTTTTAGTATTAATTTACCTATTTTAATTATTAGATAATTATTTTATGTGGATATCAATTAATTAAAAAAAAATAACGATCGATGCAAGATTTCAAGAGAAGACAAGGGGTTTTTATTAAATATCTATTAACTATTAATTAAAGAGTATAACATATATATTACGCTTTTAATCTAGTGGAAAAGGGGTTTTTATTTTGTAGTTGTACGTAAGTCCTTTGAGGGTTCATTTCTAGCCACGTTCATGATATATACATTGATAAGGTTTGGTCGATTATTATCTGGAAATGTACGTGGAAGACTACGTGGAGGTATTATGTCCAAGCTTAGTGTTAACTAACTAGGGTCAAGACACATATAATATAAACATTTAATTTTAAGAAAGCTTATATATATGTTTGCGTTTGGCCAAGCTTGTTTTTAGCATGAAATCTACTTTAAACTTAAATTAGAAACAAGGTCATAAAGCTAAAATTGTTTTTTAATTTTTTTAAAAAAATTAACTTTTAAAGCTCTTATCTTATTACAAGTTCCGACAAATAAATGAAACATTTTAAAATAAAATAAAATAAAAAAATTCTATCAAAAAATTATGATGCATGAGAAATGTAATTTACAACAAAGTATTTAATTTAGATTAATTACTGTTAACTAGTTATTATTTTTTAAGTATATCATAATTAATCATAAATTTGTTATGGTAACATCATTTATTTTCTCACTTTACTCATTTCACTTCACGATCCAAATCCTTCCTTCATAGGGTTGAGTGTTTTCAGCATGGAATCACATGGCAAAATGGTGAAATAAAAGTGATAATGTAAGTATGCAACGACACAAACCAACGGAATGTTAGTAAAAGAAAAAAACAAACGCAATCTTATCATGTATCACGGTAAAAAAGAAAATCATTGCAACGTTAAAAATAAAATAAAAAGGTGAATGTTGAATTCTAACCGTTCTGATTATAAAAAGTGAATGTTGGCTTCGAACGTTAAAAATAAAAGAAATTAATAAAGTAAAGACAAAAAAATATAAAAGATTGGTAATATAGTTCAGAACTATACTCTTACATTTGAGAAGATTATAGTCATGAGAGCTTGCGAATAATTCATCGTCATTCTTTTGTGTTTCTCCCTCACTAGTATTTCATTTCTCTCAATTTTCTCTATCCCAAAATGTTTAGGAATTTAGTTAATTCCATTAAATTAAATGTGCAAGGGTTTATATATTAGCCATTGAACGTTACAAAATTGTTACAACTAACTAACCAACTCTAACTATCAGCTATCTAACTCAATTGACTAACTGATGGTTGTAGTTAGTCAGCTTCGTATCAACTTGACTAGCTTTAGCTCGTATTGCTTGATTGGCGTGAGCTTAGGCTAGGCTAACTCAGTGAGTTTTTTGGTGTAGAGCTAGTCCAGTGCAAGTCTAACCTTGGACCAGAAAACTCGTGAGCTCTCAAAACTTGTTAGACCAATATTCAATGTATTCCAATGGTTGGATTTACAATTTGAAGTGCATAATAACGTGACGGTGAATCTGCACCAATTTGCAAGTCTTGTAACATTTGATATTGGGTGTTTTTTGTAATTGGTAGTTGTAGAGGTGGCTTTTTTTATTATTATTTTTATTATGAATCTACTTGAATGGGTGATTTGCTCGGGCTGCTGCTAGCTCTGGTGCATTGTTTTTAGCTTACTATTTGTAAGTTCTAACCTTTGTAGGCATCTCTTGTGCCATTTAATGGAATAAATTTCTTTTTGCCGTTGCAAAAAGAATGAAAAAATTTACACTTATATTTTGACAGCTTTTTTTAAAAATTGTTTGGCCCAACTTCCATTTAAGGAGAAGAGAAGTTTCAAAAGAAGGTGGGAACACTATATGTACCCTTAAAATTAAGCAACTATTAGAAAGAAAAAAAGCAATCATTTAAATTAGCGTTAATATAAACATTAATTTATATAGAGATAAAATGAAAATTTTATTTTTAATATTATATTTGATGAAATTCATTTTTGAGTCAAAGGAATTTCGCTATAACAAACGTGGAGTTTGCCGATGCGAAATGGCGTTTTTGTTGCAGTGTATGAAAATGATTAAACTCAACTTTATATTCTCATTCAATCAAATTTTAAGATTTTACCAAATTATTATATAAATTAAATTGATGATTTTTGTTTATATAAAAAAATTCATAATTTTTATTCCATCTCTCTTCTCCCTCTTCCTGTTACAAAAAAAATTATTTCTCATTTTTTCCTTTTGCACCCCAAATCTTCTCATCTACATCGATTTTTCTATGTAAGTCAAGTCCACCACAATGGTAAATCAAGACTCAAATTTTCTTCTTTTAATTTTGTGTCAATATGATTCAAATGTTTATGAGCAGTTTTAATCACTTATCAAATTTTTCGATTTCAAGAAATATCCAGAGTTAAAAACCGAAGACCAATGGTCAAAGCTTTAACTAATTCAAAATCAAGGGATCGACTTTCTTTACTTCATACTTCAAGTCTAAAATAATCACAGGAGTTTCCAAAAGTATACATCAAAACGACATATTTTGTCTGAAAGTATCCTCTCGTACGACACAAAAATTTGTTTTATTTTTTGAATATATGTACATCCAAAGTGATATTGAGAGACATGGAAAATTTTCCCCTTGAGTCAATGGCTGGACAGCCCTATTAGTCTAGTTAAAAAGGCCATATCCTAGAGCCAAACAACCTATTAGTTTGGTCAATGATCCTCCAACACCAAAAATAAATTAGTGAGTAGTGAGCCCATAACAAAGGGTTCTACCAGCCCATTATATCAGCCCGGGTCATTGACCAATTTACCCTTTCGAATTTATTAGCATTTCATTGTCTGTAAAAGGCACAAAGCCTCGTTAACTAATTTAGCCACTGCAAGGTTTATTTACAAAAGTCTTGAAGGAAGGTTTGGAGAGAATAAGACAAAACGAAAACATAAACATGCATGTGATGTGCTTTAAAATTAGTGTCTTTGAGCAAATATGAACAATACATGTGTGATGTTTATATGTTAAAATCCCCTTTAAGCGAGTATAACACATCTCCCATATCCTCCACCGATGCATCCATATTTGCAACAATTTTTCTTTGTCTTCTAACACAAAAGAGCCATGCTCTTTACTAAGTGAAAGCCTTTTTTTTTTTTTTTTTATCAACATTCACCTATAGAGTTTACATCTTGATATCAATGAGCTTGAAGATGCAGTTTTCTCTATAAAATATATTAGACGATTCTTTTAAGTTTAATTTTCGTACATTGTTGAGGTAAAAAGTTTTATATCACAATCAAACCCATTATGTGTAGTTTGACTTTAGAAATAATTATTATGGTAAAAATCAAATGTTTTTAAATATCTTGCGATTGATTTACAGAGTAAAAATCTATTACACTAACAATACATATAAATAATTATTTTTTAATTTTATGTTAGAAGATATTGAATCTCTTTGGTACAACTTTTTTTAAATGATTTTTATAGTGTTTCATCAGTTTATTATATTCATAGTCGATGTAGGACTAACTTGTCACACTTAAATTTCAACATATTAGTATCGTTTGTTGAATCTGTCTCAAAAATATCAACCACCAAGTCTCTATTCAAAATAGAAATATTTGTTCAAAATTTACACTTCTCACTGCATCACAATCATTAAGAATATAAATTTAAAATTAGTTATAATATAAATCAAATATTTATAATAATTTAATAATTATAATTAACTAATTATAAAAATTCTTACACTAATGATACATATGAATTAAATCCTTCAAAATATAATAATTTATTTCCACTCAGTCGGATAAGGACAATATTGCTAGGCACTTTTTAGTATGAAGTGATATCTTTAATTATAAACGTAAGCTTTTCTTTTTATCTCTTTTAGCCGTGGAATCACATGCAAGGCTCAGGGTGATGACATTCATAATAAAGTTAGCTAAAGTGAACTTCTTCAACTTTTCTATCTCTTCCCTTCCGGATCAACAGTCAACACCTAAACATATTTTCCGGTTGACTAGATTATTACTAGCTAATAACCACCGACTGTTTTCTTTTCTTTTTTTAGATCATAATTCAACCAATAATGTTGACATCTTGAAATAGTCTTTCTAATTTTTTTTTATAATATTTATTATCTCTTGTAAAAAAAATTAACAAATATTTAAATTTAAGTCTATAAAATATTTAATAGACAAGACAAAATTAGCTAGATGTCTATATAAGGAACTTTAAGTTCAATACCTATATGTGT
>JBBPBP010000002.1:4018112-4032963 GCA_037974735.1 Cicer chorassanicum
ACTACAACATTATAATATATTTTACTTATTACTAAGGGATGTTCATAATCGTACCTATAATATTTCAGAAATGAGAGAGATAGTTGGTGAGAGTACAAATATGTAATTTAACAGTTTTTGAATTTAACATTATGGATACAAATCATAGTATATCAATCATGCAATACTTTATAATATGATCAATTAAAAACCGTGTATCTTTTAAATCTTAAAAATCGAGAGAGTTCTCGTTGTTGTCTAAGATTTACAATGATTAAATAATAAAATAGTTGAGGACAAAAGACATTTCATTAAACATAATAAAATGGTCAATCGATTCATCACTGTTCGTTCATAAACAAAAGTTAAACAAATATTATTCATCATATAAATAGTGTTTTAAAATAATTAACCAAAATTTATTTTATTAATAATTCCTAATAGTTAATTATTTTATTAATAATTAATCTAATAAACTAAACTAAACTAAACTAAACTAAAAAGACTCAAACAAATAGAATGATAATTAAATGAACATTCTTGTCACTAGGTATGACAATCGTTAGTTTTCTTTATCTCAACCTATCTGCAGTAAGTTATGAAAACGAAGGTTCCTTCATTCTTGTCATCAAGTTGGCTTAGCTAGTATAGAATCAAGACAAGTTCTCTTGGATTTATTATAGCATAAGTGCATTTTTCATTGTACTTATGCCATATGGCTGATTTTTCAAAGAACTGATCTCGAATTATTAAGTAAAAAAAAATGTATTTATTCATGAAGACAAAATATATAGGTTGAAACAAAGATCTTTGAAGAAATTCACTAGGAGGCGATAATATTGTGTTTGTTGACAGAAAACTATAAAGCCTTGGATATTATTTTTTTGACAATTAAGATAAGTCTTTGGCTTTGCTAATATCATACATAATTACAGAGATATATGTTGGAAATGGTCAACTTGTTTACATAGGTATAGATGTCTCCTAAAATTTTAAGGACGTGTAACTTCATATTTCATATATACCGCCTTTAACCACTAGTAGAATTTTACCTTTTTAAGTCAGTTAAAATGTACATTTTAAGTCGGTTCTGTATCCGAGTTAACAGCACACGACTTAAAAAATATGTTGTTTTTTAACTCGTTACATGAACCGACTTAAAATAGCTTCGTCTTATTAAGTCGATTCAGCTTAACCGACTTAAACATCATAAATTCAGTTCAACAAATCATCTTTTTAAGTCGGATCTTTTGATCATCTGACTTAATAGATATAGTTAAAATAATTATTTTTTTTATAATAAATTTCTCATTTTGTTTTTATGCTCCTGATCCATACATATAGAATATTTCGTATTAAATTTCAAATCAAAGTTTTGTACATGTAACCACAATTTTATATAATCATCTAATAACTAAAATATACAATATCAGATGTTTGTACAAAAGATATAGAGTACAAAGAAGATGTATATCATTTCTGACTAATCTTGACAAGACGGAAAAAAATTTAGATGTCCATTAACAAAATTACAAAATCACATTGTAGCAATATTCAATAGACGTATATTAGCCTTGTCATTTCCTTCAATTGATTCCAAAATAAAATCCACTCAATGTTTTCGAACTTTAATTTGATCCTGATGAAATGATCTCGAGTCATCAAATATCTGAACAAAAAAAAAACACAATCAATATCGGCTTAATCCTCTTTTTTTATCATACGAACATTAAAAATTACAATCAATAACAACTTATAATTTTTTATCATACGAACATAAAAAAACACAATCAATAACATGTTATTAAAAAAATGAGTTTGGCATATCATTTTTTCTTACATAGCTCCCTCAAAGTAAGATGTCAAAATTATTATTATATATCAACAATTATGATAGTAGAAAATTATTAAAAAAATTATTCACAATAATATCTCTACGTAAATAAAATTTATTATTCAATAAACCTGAAATGTTTGCAATAAAACGGCTCGCTGTGAATTAGTTGCGAAGTGTACGTTAGAGTAAACAGTTGCAAATGTTCACGAAATTAGAGAATATGGAAGGTTTATTATTCAATAAACACCTAAAATGGTGGCAATAAAACGGCATCAGAGTGATGGTTGTGAAGTAGTTGTGAAGTGGAGATTAGAGTAAACTAGGAAAGCGCAGTTACAAGTGTTCATGAAGTTAGAGAATAAGGAAGGTTTAGAGTGCAGTAATTACTATAGTGGAAATAAAAAGTAAGTGTATGGTGCGGAAAATAAAATGCTAAGTGGAAGATAAAACATGAGTTCACGGGATTTTTTATATTTTTTAAATTTAGCTTAAATCGTTTATCAATATAACAAATTTTAAATATTTACAAAATTGTCACCGCCTCTAACCGAGTTAAACATGAGGAAGAGAGATCTCACTTGTTATTAAAACTCAATTTTGAACATTAAATACATTTTATGTATGTTTTATTAATACTATTAATTAATTTACCTAGACATATTCATACATAATAAAGTATTTTAAAATATATTATAAGTAGTAAAATTGACAAAATCACGTTCAACTATTATAATTTTATCAATTCTACCAAAAAAATCAAATATCCACTTAAGATTGGCCATACCATTTAATAGTTGAAAATCATCACATCGTTGGCTAACTATACCAAACAACATATATTAGATAATTCGCGTATATATATATTTTTTTTTTTTTTTGAGTATATCCACTTAGAAAATCTTTTTTAGTTCGAATGAGAAAAATATTTATGTTAAAATAGATTATTAAAATTAAAAAAGCACTGTTCCAAAAAATACATTATATTCTTTTAAAAAACCCCACGACTCTTCCGACTGCTATACCTATAATGGTTAGATTTAACATTTATCTTCGCTCATAAAAATAGTATTATTGTTTGCCTCTTCCAAGTAATATGGTTCTTAATTAGTAGCGAAAATTCCCTCAAGTTATTGTTTGTTCATTTTTGGAATTTGATAGAGTTGGTTTTATAAATCAACCAAGGACCACTACTCCCTTCTCATTAATTCAAGGACTTCAAAATATTTTTGTTCTTTTAAAAATTATTTTGACATTATATATCACTTCAAAAGATTAAAGTAAATATTTACTTAAATTTACTATGATGATTTTTGGACATGGATATATATACACCAAATTGTGATAAAATTTTCTCTGAATCACATAATTGGATAAAATATTCACTTGAATATTTATTAATTTTAATTGTAGTTTTGATCTATTTATTTATATCAATTCACGAAATTGATTCTTTTAATTTAAAATTCAACAAATTTATTTCTTTCGAATTTTTTAATTAAAAATAATAATTTATAAGACATGATAATGTGACATATATACACACGCGCAGAGACAAAGATAAAGTGAATGGAAATGTATATACGAAAGCTTGGGTTTGGTCAAAGAAGTGAATATCCTTTTAACATGCCTAAAATCAAAAGCTTAAGGCAAAAAAATATGTTGATCTAATTAATGACGGTGATAGTTCTAAGTGCATCAATGAATCACAATTAGTTTTCTCTTTGCCGTTTGAACATCATAGTTATTTTTTGCTCGTGCAGATTTAGATTAAGACCTTTCAAGCAAGTTTCAAAGTTTGAACCATTTTAGTCAATGCCAAACTCCTTTCATCAATTTGATGTAACTTTTATATTTGACTCAATAATTTGATGTAACTTGAAAAATAATACACCACAATATGTTGAACTATTAAAGGTAAGTAAATTTGTCCCAGAAAAAAAGGTATGTAATAAGTTTCACACGTTGATCAAAATGTGAGTAGTATTCAAACACTTGTGGTGTGTAGTTGTTGCGTAATGTGATAATTTCAAAAATAAAATACAGTAGTATGACAAATAAATAAATAGAGTAAAACTTATTGAATAAATAAATAAATAAATAAAATAACAAAGAAAAACAAAAACAAAAGTATGACAAGACAACCAATGTTGTAATGTTATGCCTTTAGAAAAAGTTTTCTCTATTTTCTAAGTTTATACCTTTTTAACTTAGATGTCATCATAGTAAATTTATCATCAATGGCAATATTTTCAGCTGTGATAGTGTCATTGTCTAAATGAGTTTTATCTTTACTTTTCAAATACTTCAAGAGTATTTCCATTTCATGAATAACATTTGGATTTGAGTTTATAACTTCTTTAGTCATGTTATCTTGACATCTTCATAAAAAAAAAGTATCAACCTTTTATCAATTTTTTCTTGATCATGAGAGATTTTCTCAATAATAGTTGTGTTTACATAAAGAAAAAATCAATTACTTTGATCATCTTACTCCACCAATAGTGCAACCTCAATAGCGTCATGAACCAACATTGTTGTCTTTTTTAGGGAGTTCGAAGGCACGGGAACAACAATGAGTCAAATGCTCCAAGTCCACAAAAGACTTTAACATTACATCTTCACCTAAAATCTTAAGGCATTAGGTATATGGGGTCAATCTTATATATCCAACATTTAGTTCATTCTTAGCTAATGTGGAACTTAAACACTCACATTGAGCCCAACCATCTCTCCCTCCAAGCCGAACCAATGCTTTGATACCACTTGTTGGAGAGTTCGGGAGAGCGCAAGAGAAGTAACAGACCAAATGCTCTAGAACCACAAAAGACTTTGACACTCCATCTAAATCTAAAATCTTTAGACAACGGATATATGGGTCACCACTCTTATATATCCAATATTTAGCTCATTCTTAATCAATGTGGGACTTAGGTACTCAGATTTGAACCCTACAGTCTTCTCTTTGGCCACATAAATCTATTTTGGTTTGTTAGAACCATGCTTCACATCTTTATGATTTTCCTTTGTGATAGAATGTATATATCTACATTATTTGGCTGTGTGGCCAATATTGTGATAAGTAGTGTAAAAGGATCGTAGTTTCTCAAACTCTATCTCCATGTAAAAATCTTAACTTTTCCTTTCAACAAGAATGTGACCACAGGATTACTTATAATGTTTATGTCTATTAAAAGCCAAACATAGTGACCAAATGACCCATTACGCGTAGCTTCATCTAATCAGATGGGTAATCTTATGCTACCAACAATCACACATATTATATTGTATCCCCAATATTCTTGAGACAAGCTATATATACGGGGGTGGGAGTCGTGGACCTGTTGACAACAAGAGGTGGGTGCAGTGTCACATTTCATTTTAGGTTTTCATCTCTTGTTCATGGGATTCTCGATGATTTAACTAAAGATAACTAACTACTTTTACTGAAAGAGTTCTAGATAATTAATGAGGATGTTAGACAACAAACACTCAAAGAAGGGTTTGTTGAAAATCAAGCCTCAATAATAAATTTCACAAGAATGAAAAGTTAGTATTTCTTCCGTTTTTATTTAAGTAAAAGTGAGTCAAAAAAATTGATATATTTGATCACACATTTATTTATAATTAAAAATGAAAAAAGAATCAGTTAAGTAACATATAAACCAAAAGATCCGTTTACTGTATTGAGTAACATATAATGCGTCCAACGATTATTAATGTCCACTTGTGATGCCCAATTTGATTTTCGAAAAAATCAAATTGCCAACAAAAAATAAAGAAGAAATTTAAAATTGATCTCAAATTTTGACATATTTATTAACTCTCACTAACATGATTAAAGATTAGTTTTATCTTTTTAAAATTTAACCTTTTTTGTTGGTAATTTGACTTTTTAGTATTATATTGTGCATAATACTTTAAATTTTCCTAATAAACCATACACTACCTTTGATCATTCAGTAACTAAGGAAACATGCGTTTGACCAGAAATATTTATTATTCTCTTTGAAACATTTTTTTCAAACTAGATTCAAACACGTATGTGTAAAGAAGTAGAAAATTACAAATTCAAACTTAAACCTTTACATAACGATGTCCTTATAATAACCAGTTGAATTGTACTACAAGACTCCATCTATTTCATTTTATTTGCTACATTTATATGAAAAATATATTTATACTTATTTGTCATTTTCAAAGTTCAATACATTATTATTAATTATTGAGTTGTCAATAATATTTTTAGTTATTTATTACGGATAGAAAAATAAATGCTTAAATAATAATTAATTAAAAATATTATTAAAAAAAATAAATGATAGTATTAAAAGTAACAAATTTATTAATTATTTTGATGTGTGCAAAAAAAAAAAACTCTAATTAAAAAAGAATGTAAAAAATGGGCAGTAACATATGCAAGTTAATCCATATCACTCTTTCCTTTATCTTTCCTCTGCCTTCATGATAAAAAGTAATGCTTTTTCTCCATAGCAGAATATGTTTTTTCAACAAGGGACATGGACAACATTTACCAAATAATGAATCTAAGTTATGTGTCATGAGCAGTCTGGTGTAGAAACCTTGTCCTTATATATTATTGACACACATTTTGTGTATATAATGTTATAAGCAACTTGACACTTTGGCAGTAAATATGCATACTGAGTGGTCTCTATTTGACTGACTACTCATTGTCAACATCAAATAAACTTTTCTTTCTTACAAGTCTCATATTGAGTTTCAGTTTCAGTTCCAGTGTGTCATATATGAATTTTTATCGAGTAATTAATCATTTATGTTTTTAAATATATGAGACAGTGTCGTTATAATATATCTTTTATTAGTAGTTTTATTAAACAAATTAGAAAATAACAAAAGAAATATTTGAGGATTACATACTTATTAATTGACAAAAATCACATTCAAATATATTTTTATAGATTTAAATTAAAAGATTTGAAACTATTACTTCATCGAAGGATATATTCAATAATCAAAATTATTGTTTACTTGTTACCTATGTGTTTGGATAATGAGCTGTACATGGGCCATGAAGCTAGTATATGATGTGTACCTTTGTAGAAAGAAAGAATCAATGTCTTTTACCCAAAAGATATTTCATATTCAATCTCTTTTACCCAAAATATATTTCATTCGAACTTTGCCAATAACTATATGGTATGACTTAACTAACTAATATCGGGTCCCACGCGTTCACGCATGATCGAAATCAAACTATAAAACTTAAACAAATTTTGATTCTTTTAAATTAAAAATATTAAAATTAAAATCTGAATCATCTTATCTCAATTAAACCACTACACAATAAATTAATTATTTGAATGTGTGCAGTCAATAAGAGTAGATATTCAAATTCTTAACTAATTCCAACACCGAATATTTCAATAATATGTTTTATGGATATAGTGTTTTTTTTCAAATAAATAAATATTAATGATTAATTTATTAAAGAGATAAACATCATAGTCTCGAAACAAATCTTATTCCACCTACATATAACTTTTGGTGTTTCAACTTTTACCACCGGTTATTACTTTGGGAACCCGCACACAAAGTGCTTGCTCAATTCTTATAAGTAGTTAAACAATTAGAATTTTATATGATAAAGTTGTGTGCCATATTCCCTCAGAAATGAATTCATTGTATTTACCATTTGGAGATGCTCTAGTTTATAATTAGTGCAAAGAAATTAATTGCATAGTGGACGAAGGACAATGAATTGGATAGCTAGCTAAATCCTATGGCTTGTGCAATTGGAAAACAGAAAGTGACTGTTTAGTTTGGCTAGATCAAAAAGTTAGTCGTAGTTTTCTAGATTAGCTTTTCATCTTTGATTGAGAATTTCACATGTAACATCAATCTTTCATAGTTTGTTAGGTTTGGTCCCATAATTTTGTTTTATCTTTTCAATTATGCAAAGAGTATATTCTTTTCAATTCACATTATTTAATTGATTGAAATTCATACATCAAATTTATAATGATCGAAATTTATATAATTAATATCACATTTATGTGAAATTTATATTATATGATTGTTCTAAAAAATCTTCTTTAAAAAAAGACCGAAAAACTACTACTCGAATTCGGCTTTAATTGGGTTGTAGGCTTTCGGACCAACCTATTATTTAAATTTTTTATTTAAACTTTGTAGTATTAAATATCATAATTTTTTAATGTTTATATACTAAAATTTTTGTTTAAATACTATTAACATTCTTTTAAATATAATACAAAAGTTGTTAGTATATTATACATACTTTATTCTTTGTTGTGTTTAAATATTTTACATACTTTCTTTAAAAATGATATATATATATATATAATTTTATTTTTTTCTGTCATGAGGGTATTCTTAAGTCCAACCTGGCTAGCCTAGTATGATTACATGCTATTTTAAGACAATGTTTAACGCCCTATTAAAATTTTAACTTAAAATTTAGAACACAAACTTTATGTTTTATCAAATTTTCAAACTAATCTGTACGAGTTAACCTATTTTGACATTTCTACTTCGATGAAGTTCAGTGATAAAAATTAATATACTAAAATTGTCTCCCAAAGAAGGTTTATAGTTCAATATTTGCTATAAAAAATATATAATATAGTAAAATGCTCTATATTTAAGTTTTAATCAATAAGAGAGGCCTGTTATGAAAAGTACGTGTTGGTAGTTGCAGGCACTCCTAAAAAAATTGGTATTCACCTCCTAAAAAGTACTATTTTTGGTTTTTTCATAACATTCATGTATTTAGAGAAGAAAAATACAATTCATTTTCAAGACTCAAAAGAAAATATTTTTAGGTAGTGATATTGCTAACATGACACCACATATAGTCAGATATTATTGGATGTCACCAAGAATGTCTACGTCACATTTTATTAGACTCAACCAATTAAAGAATTTCATGCAATAGCATTTCAAAAAATTCAAGACGAGAGGAAAGAAAATAAAAGAAACTTTTTTGTTGAAACCAAAATGAAGGTTTTACCATTTTAACCGTAATTTAACTTTGGAACCAAATCAAAGTTTTACCATTAATTTTAAAAGATGTAAAAATATATTTAGTTCTAATTTGATAAATTAAACAGGCAATTTTTTTTATAAATAAAATTATATAATTATCATTAAAAATTTACAATAACTTCAAAATTTTGAGTTTCTAACTGTACTGATGTTTGTCAATTGAATTAAAACTTAAAAACAATTAATTAACAAGTGATTTTATTATTATTATAGAAAATAAAAATGAATTTGTAGAAGTAGAATTTTACATGAAATGAACGATGAATTCTGTAAAAATCTTCAACATGTGTCTTTGTCATATGACACAACACTTTAAATTCACACTTGAGAAAGTGTTGGTACCCTTATCCGACAGGCAAGAAAGTTATGTACATAATGTTGGCAGGGCTGGACATTTGACGGCCCTTATTTAGGAGCATAGGAAGGTGCACATATTTAGTTGCTATTATTACAACACATTGCAATTTGCAAAGCCCATTCCATGCCCACACACATACACCCTTGTGTGTGGGGTGCCCTCTCTTTCAATCGCTTTTGTAGAAGATTCCTTCTTCTATTCCCTTCCTCTTCTTTTTATTTTCTTAGGTGAGATTGTTCCCGAAGAAAACTTCTTAGCTATTTGATTCCTTTTGCTCCCAATTCAAATTGTGCCAACACGTGGCGCAACCACATATATCTTCCGAGTGTCCCTTCCTTTAGCTATGGACACGTTCACACACATAGTCAATTCTTGTTGCTTTTTAATGTCCTCTTTTAGAAAAAAAAAAATTGTTTATATTAAATGTTGCTTTGTTAAAATTATTTCAGCATTTATTATTGAAATAAAAATGAGTGAGTTGATAAAATAAATAGTTATAAGTAATTTAAGAAAAAGATAAAAATATTGTTTATGAAGAATATCATAATGTAATAGATTTATTGGTTTGCATAAACAACTTTAAATCAACCGTTAAAAAAACATTTAATATGTGTGTATTAATTAAAAGAGTTAAAAATGAATAGAGGTTGTACCAATTAAAAAGAATAGAGACAGTACTTAAACAATTAATTTAATTAACAAATATTAATATTATTAGATTAATTGCAGTTATATGTAAATTTATGATGATATTTATAAATAAAATAAAAAAGAACAGACATAGTATAAACAACTTTTATTTAATTGATATAAAATGTAACCATTTATATTTTACTTTTATGCCTCAAATTGGTTCTTAAAATAAGTACTTTGTAGATGGTATGGTGAAAGAAATTTTAATGAGTTTATTAAATTTACACTATAAAATTATATATAAATAGTCATAATTCAAAATTATCTGAGTAATATATAAACACATAATAAAGTTACAAAAAAATTTACTTTAATTTTAATTATTTATGATTTTACACGTATAATCATTTCTCTATTATGTCATTCTAAATTCTCTATTATGTCATTCTAAATGTTATATTATCTTATAATCAGAGAAAAGGGAAAGAAGGGATACAATAATGTTATATTATCTTTACACTAAATTTACAGTGATGATTGAATAAAAATCGTTATTTGGTGATTATAGTTTTTATTTGATATTGATATACAACTATATATAACAAATATAATATAATTTTGTTTTCTCAACAATATAATATAAGCTTTGGTCCTGCATGTGTCCCCCAGCTACTTGTGCGCTGTGGGTGTGACACATATGATTTTCATGCGGAAATTTTTTATCATGGATATTCATGTAGTATACAACTATACATCATTAATAACCGACTTACGGTGCTTTACAAATGGTTATGTGTGCTTAGATTCGATTTTGGCACAGGACAACATTGACAAATAAATTCCACTTCAAGATATGTCACGCGCAAAATTGTTGAAACTTGAAAGAATATTAGTTATTAACCCATCATGAATGAATATGGAAATTATTGGTGTTCCATATCTTATAGTTCATGAAAAGTTGTTTTTCAGCCACAAATCCAAAACAATAATAGAGAGATAATGTGGTCGACGTGAAAAACCCATGCAAGTAGCCTAGTACTGCTTTTTGTATTAAAAATGTTTTATTTTTGTGGGGCCCATATACACATTTACTGCAAAAAATTTGGTCTAATTAATAGACTGTTGGTCAAGCGGAGCCCCCGGGGGCCATGCTAGAGTTTGTTAAGCGTTATTGTCATTTGATTTGATCTGATTAATGCCATTTTTATTTTTTTATTTTATTTTTTAATTATAAAAAAAAAATACTAGTATTTGTTAAGAAGGCTGTAACACGCTAATAACACTAAGTTGACTGTGTTTTCCACCAAATAGTCTTTCTTTTTTGTTTTTAAATATTAATAATAATATTTGTTATAGCCATGTAAATAGCATAACTAAAAAAAAATGCTATGTTTTTTATTTGATAGAAAGGAAATTTTCAAATATAAAAAATTATGATTAAATAATTTTTTCATCTCTATAAAATTTTAATATTTTAATAAAAATTTATTAATTTTATTTACTAAAAAATATTTTTAATATTTTACTTTTTTTTAAAAAAAAAAACTTGATTTTGGTCTATACTAAATCACTTCATATGTATCATTCAAATTTTGAAATAGTTTTTTGTACTCATAATCTAAAGATAAAAATAAGAAGATAATTGTCGTAGCCTACACCAAGCCACGATATTCATTGTCAAAAGGAATAGTAATTAAAAGTGTCTTCACACTTTAATAATTTTAGCAATCCTAGTTTATAAATCTAAAGAGGGCTCACACTTATTTATTTGAAAAAGACTTAAGTCTTAATATAAATTGGATAGACTAATATAATTATAGAGAAAAGACAACAAAAGAGGGCCAGAGGTTCAATAGATTTCTAAAACTTTGTGAATTAGAAAGAAAATATATGATAAAATATAAAAAGACAAGACAATTCTTAACCTAAATAGATATAACAAAATGTCTAATAACATATTATAAATTCAAAAACATCTTATCTAACATCTCCTTACAAATATACGATGTATTATCAAAATACATCGAACGTTTGTCAATCATGAAATATAAAATTAAAATTTAAGAAATCAAAATAAAACAATCAAAATCATAACCAACAAAGAGAGGAGTAAAAGCCAAAGAAATTGACCATTAGAGAAAAAAATTAAACCAATAGAGAGAGGAACCAAACAAAATTGAATTATATCAAATAAAGAGATAAACAACTAAACAAAAATACCATCAATATAGAGAAGCAACCAACAAAAAGATGTACAACCAAAACAGAAAGGCCAACATAGAGAGGAACATTTAATCATACGAAACCATCAAAATAAAGAGCTGAACCAACCAAACAATCATTGTAAAGAGCGAAACCACATAAATGCACTAGAAAACCACAAAATTGCGGCTGAAAGATTTGTTTCTTCAAATATCAAAGCAGACCCGAGATGAAATACAAATGAAAGCTTCAAAGGTAACCACATGATGCAATTCTTCAAATTAAAAGAATGTGAGCAGCGGTAACTTACACCCACCAATCAAATACTTCTACCGAATGGGAAGACATGCCGTGAACATATACTTGAATTACCAATTAAAACCAAACAATGCCAAATCAAGAAGAGAAGATATTACCTCGGAATTGCTTATATTCCCAAAAAAATCCAATCAAATCATAGATATCATGTTAACAATATAGAGAAGAGAAAACAAAAGAGAGTAAAATTAATATTCCAATAAAATACCAAAGGTTATTCAAAAATATAACCACCTTCCAATTTAATAGACAACCTCACCAATCTTTCTATAATGATAATTAATTACTATTTTGAATTTTATTTATTTTAATTTTAAGAAATTAATATAAATTTAAAACTTTAGAAAATTACGCCACGTCACATTAATTTTTGGATGGATATTCTCCCCTTGTCTCTCAAGCAAACTATTACATTATGTTGATTTGGATATTTAATGGAGAGTGACATGAAATAAAATATAACAGAAATAGTTATCAATTCCTTGTATTAATAATTTCTTCAAAATAATTTTCTGTATTATAATAGCTGTCGCATTTAAAAAAATCCTAAAATCATTCATATTATCTTTCATTTCTAAGTATGGGGTAAATGTCAGGACAACAATATTTTCCTTTGTAATTGTCATCCTTATTGGGAGTATCTATCTTTTGACTAATGCATCAAACAAAAGGCTCAGCCCAAAAGCTATGATCGTACAAGGTCATGGATCGTTAGAGAAATCCATAGTGGAGAGCCCATATTGAATACATTGAAAGAGGACTTCAATAAAGCTCGAGTAAATAAATTCTGCAACATTAGCGAGATTATTAACATATTAATAATAAAGCTCAAATTTCCATTATATTTATTGACATTTTATTTTTAAACTTTAAGTTTAGTTACAAACCATAGGATTTTTACACACCATAGGATCAAATAATAAAGCTCTTATTTAGGCGGTATATTTTATGGGAGAAAACACAATTACATACAACACATTCATAAATTTGAGGCCTTGTAGGGTATTATAAGCTTTTGTTGGTTGGAGAAGAAAAAAATGTACAAACCATAGGATAGTAAGTAGCGAAGCAAAAAACTACAAACAACGTAGCAAATTTTAGGAAAACAATAGTGATAAATTACTAAAATATCTATATCGTCTGTCGCAGCGTCGCTTGGTCTTGATTTCTAAACTATTTCAATCTGCTTCTTATATTTTTGAGATTCTTACTCTTTTTCTCTTCTACTTAAATAACTTTTCTACCTATAATAAAATTAATAAAAAAATTTATACTTAAATATAATAAAATTAATACAACAAGCTCTATAAAATACCTCTATATATGGATAAACCACCTAATATCGAATCATAAACTAAATAATCTCGAACAGACAAACTCTAACACCTTTGTTAACAACTCAACTACTACCTATATATTAACAAACTTTTACATGTTAACCGTTGATATATGATAGTGTGATACTATTTGTTAATTGTGAATTGTTTTAATTAATTTGTGTATTCTTTATAGGAGTGACACGACATTTAAACATAAGAAAATTGATGCATTTTTCAACAAGAAAGTTTTCAACAAAGATGAAAATCGTAAAGTGGATATATTTTATTTAATTGAATTGTATGAAATTCTAAAAATTTGTGTGAATTGCATGACTTGTGAAAATTATATAACTTGTGAGAATTGAAATTCTAACTTTTTCAACTTGTCGACTATGTATGAATTGTGTGAAACTCTAAAAAAAATTATATGACTTTTATCAATTTCAATTATAATATTTTAGTTAATACTTGTCACTCTCCAACTCCCTGCAATATTTTATGCAAGATCAGGGCTAGACCAACACATTATGAGGCATAAAGTGAAACTATCAAAATGGCTTTTTCAAAAGTTAATAATCAATTATTAATATTTTATTTAAAAATTATTTGGCAGAAATTATGGGATTTTCAAATACATTTTCTTTATATTTTTCAAAAAAATTAAATAAGATCTTTCAACTGTTCTACAAAAACGTCAAAAATTGATATAGAATTTTTCATTTTTAGTTGAAGAAGAAAATAGTGTGTATATACATTGTACCACTCCAAAAAACTCTGTCATCAATGTGCTCACCACATGATTTCTCAATTTATAACTAATATTTCTCAGGTTAACATGCTCACTATTTGTCTCATTATTTCTCAATTTATAACTAATATTTCTCCAATCCCTAATATCTTCATTAGCCAATTTATTTTTACTAAAAAGTCTTGAAGATTCATTTTAGGAAAATATATATGAATAAGTTTAACAAGTATATTATTCTATATACATCTCTCAAACTTGTATCAACTAGTAATCACAATATTTTCAATTTTACTTATTTTATTTATTTTGATAAATTTATCTATAGTCTCTTTTGTGATTCAATAAAACTTTAGTCTCTTTTTTATTTTTATTTTTTATTTTGCATTGATATTTTCAAGTTGACATTTATA
>JBBPBP010000002.1:4047049-4059317 GCA_037974735.1 Cicer chorassanicum
TCTTCATCTTGATGCTGCATTTATAAGCTTCAATGGAGGCTTGAACAGCTCTCATAGCCGTTGGAATGAGGCCAGCTGTCATATGGCAGTAGGTGAACTAAAGCAGACAAAAAGCAAGAATGAAGAAATTGAATCCAGGAGTGTTCTTGCAGTCCAGGATCGATCTTCAGATAACTTAAGCATGTTCTGACTTAGTACTCGATCCAGTACTGTTTTGCAGAGGTTGCTTGTGTGCTCTTTTGAGTCAGTTATGCAGCTTTGATTTGATAGTTGCAGCTGTACTTTTACAGCCTGTACTTGTACTTGTGTTTGTACAACATAAGGAATGATCTTGCTTCTTTGTAATCCTTCATGAGGCTTGTCTTTGATTCCTCAAACTTGGGCTGATTATGTTTTAGGCCTTTCTTAGTTTATCCTTGAGAAACATATCAGATTGATAAAGCTTCTTGGTTTGAAGTCTTCAACTCGAGATTGATCTTTCTTGATTCAGATGATCAATCTTCGTTTTGGTAAAAGTCTGTCAGAATTGATCAATCTTCGTATTGCAGAAATCTGGTCAGGATTGATCAATGTATAGCAGAAGTCTGATCAGGATTGATCAATATTCGTATTGCAGAAGTCTGGTCAGGATTGATCACTCTTTGTATTGCAGAAGTCTGGTCAGGATTGATCAATCTTAATTCTGAAGATCAATCTTCGTTCTGCAGAATTCTGGCAGGATTGATCTTTGCTTTGCTGTTTTTGCTTTCTTTGATTTTAATGCTATTTGATTTGATTTACTTGGTACCTTTCTTGTTTAACACACTCAAATACACAAGTTAAATATCAAAAACACTTAGAATCATAATTATAATTCTTAATTAACAATTTGTTTAATTATCATCAAAACAATTAATTTAGAGATTTTGTCTTAACAATCTCCCCCTTTTTGATGATGACAAACAAGTTAATTTAGATTTTTAATTTTGATTCTAAATAATAATTCAGAGAGTTTTTAATAACAAAACTCCCCCTCAATATGTGCTACGAATTTGAACCAAATAATGATTTCATTAATATCAAAAAGACAATCATTACAACAATGGTTCAAACAAAAAAAAACAAGTAAATCAGCAAATCAGCATATAAAATCTCAAATTACATCTCCCCCTTTGTCATAGCAAAAAGGAACAGGAGAGTACAATGAAAAAACAGCAAATTAAGTTGTTAGTGATGGAGAGGACCCTTCGGATAAAGGAGACAAAGAGGGCTGAGGAATCTCCGGAAAAACTGGTGCTGGATTTGGAACAGGGGGATCAACTCCTAGTTTTGGAGCGAGTTGCGTAGTCATCCAATCCCTTAAGATGGCCTGTTCTTTGTCATGGTGGGCTTGGCGGGCAGCAATCGATTGAAGAGCAGCAAAAATCTTGGGAATGTCCCTGCAAGCCTTTGATGAATCTTTTTCCAGTTTAGTTCGTTTGGAAGGACGGGGCTGAGCAGCAACAGGAGTATTGTGGGATGGAGCAGCAGAGGTACAAAATGTAGATAGTGATGCGAAATTGGTGCTAACGTGTGGGACAGATGATGGAGCAAGGGCGATTGGAAATGTGTTTTCTTCAGGGGAAGAAGATAGATAGTCTGAAAAAGTTTTATCAGAGTGAGGAGACACAGGGGGGTGGGTCTGGGTGGAGGTGATGGTGAACGGTCAGGGGACGGGGATGGTGATGGAGAGGGAGTTGGGGATGATGTCTGACGTTTGTGTGCTGTAGTTTTGGTTCGTGCCATTGTGATGAAGAAAGGAACAAGATTGAGTTTTTTGCTTGAGGAAGACGAAGAGGAAGTTTGAATGATCAAGGCTTTTGTGTTTGCTGTTTTGTAAAATAATTAATTTAATAAAAATTTTGTCTGTTGTAATTTGAAAAAATGGAGATGATGCCACGCGTTGTGATTGGATGGAGGATGGTAGTTGCATTGGGAAGGAGGAGACAGGGAGGGCGTGTGCAGAGCCGTTACTTTTTCCCAAAAAGTAGCTGCGCTTTTCAGATGAGAGAGAAAAAGGCAATGATGAGGCACGAGGATTGATCTTGATCTTACAACAGAGAGAAGGAAAAACGAAGATTAATCTTCGTTAAGACCAGAATATTCTATTTTTCAATTTTTTCAATTCTGTCCAGGATTTTTAATAATTCTTAGACGTTCTTTGATTAAATTGAAGCTATCCTCAACAAGAGGCTTAGTAAAAACATCAGCCAATTGATTTTTTGTATCCACAAAAATTAATTCAACTTCTTTTTTATTAACATGATCCCTAATGAAATGGTGCTTAATCTCAATATGTTTTGATCTTGAGTGTTGAATAGGATTTTTTGAGAGATTAATGGCACTTGTATTATCACAATATATTGGGATATGAGAGTACCTTACTGAATAGTCTTCAAGTTGATTTTTGATCCATAATACTTGAGAACAACAGTTTGCTGCTGAGACATATTCGGCTTCAGTGGTTGATAGGGCGATCGTGTTTTGTTTCCTACATGACCAGCTGATTAATGCTTCTCCCAGGAATTGACACGCACCACTTGTGCTTTTTCTTTCTATTTTGTCACCCGCATAGTCGGCATCGCAGTAAGCTACAAAATCAAAATGAGAACCTTTGCCGTACCAAAGGCCAAGATCAGTAGTACCTACTAGATATCGAAATATTCTTTTGACAGCAGTTAAATGAGACTCTTTAGGTGACGATTGAAACCTAGCACATAAGCCTACTGCAAAAACAATATCAGGCCTACTTGCGGTTAAATAAAGTAAAGATCCGATCATTCCTCGATATTCTTTTTCAGAAATTGATTTTCCTTTTTCATCTTTATCTAATGAGGATGATGGATGCATTGGAGTTGTCATGATCTTGGCTTCATTCATTTTATATTTCTTCAAGAGATCTTTGATATATTTTTCTTGACAAATGAAAATGCCATTTTTATATTGTTTTATTTGTAAACCAAGAAAGTATCTCAATTCACCCATCATGCTCATTTCAAATTCACTTTGCATGAGATTTGAAAAATCCTCACACATTTTTTCATTTGTTGATCCAAAAATAATATCATCAACATACACTTGAACAATTAATAAATCATTTTTACATGTTTTCTTAAAAAGTGTTGTGTCAATGTTTCCACGAGAGAAATTATTTTTAATCAAGAATGAACTTAATCTTTCATACCAAGCTCTAGGAGCTTGTTTTAAACCATATAAAGCTTTTGTGAGTTTAAAGACATGATTAGGTCTTTTTTGATCTTCAAAACCTGGAGGTTGCTTAACATAAACTTGTTCATTTAAAAAACCATTTAAAAATGCACTTTTAACTTCCATTTGAAAAAGTTTGATGTTATTATATGATGCATATGCAAGAAGAATTCGAATGGCCTCTAACCTTGCAACTGGAGCATAGGTTTCATCATAATCTATTCCTTCTTGTTGATTATAACCTTGAGCAACCAATCTTGCTTTGTTTCTTACTACTTTTCCTTCTTCATCAAGCTTGTTTCTGAAGACCCAACGTGTTCCAATGATGGATTGATCTTGTGGATCAGGAACGAGGTTCCAGACTTCATTCTTTTCAAACTGAAGCAATTCTTCTTTCATCGCATCAATCCAGGATTGATCCAGAATTGCTTCTTTGATTGATTTTGGCTCAACTTGGGAAATCATTGCCATGTTGCTGTTTGCATCGTCCTTGAATGATCTTCTAGTTCTAATACCATCAGCTGTATCTCCAATTATTTGATTTGGAGGATGATCATCTACAAGTCTCCAGCTTTTGGGAGGAGTTTGAAATGGAGACTGTTTATCGATTTCTTTTTCCTGAAGATCAATCTTCTGCGTTGGTCCAGATTGATCTTCCTCTTCTTCATCTTTCTTTTCCAGCTCAAGATCATCAAACTCATCAAATAATACATGCATACTAATTTCAACAATTTTAGTTCTCAAATTAAAGACACGATAACCTTTAGATTCCGTTGAATATCCTAAAAATATGGCTTTGTCTGATTTTGCATCAAATTTTCCCAAGTTATCTTTATTGTTTAAAATGTAGCAATAACAACCAAAGATATGAAAATATGAAATGTTTGGCTTCCTATTTTTCCAGATTTCATATGGTGTTTTATTTATAATTTTTCTAATAGAAACACGATTCAAAATGTAACAAGAGGTGTTTATGGCTTCAGCCCAAAAATATTTTTCAACATTGGATTCTTCCAAGATCGTTCTTGCCATTTCTTGTAATGTTCTATTTTTTCTTTCAACAACCCCATTTTGTTGAGGGGTTCTTGCACAAGATAAATTGTGAGAGATGCCAAGTTCTTCAAAGAATGTTTTGAAAGATATGTTTATAAATTCACCTCCATGATCACTCCTTATGGTGATTATTTTTGATTCTTTTTCATTTTGAACCTTTTTACAAAAATTTTTGAAAGCTTCAAATGCATCATCTTTTTGCTTTAAAAATAACACCCATGTATATCTAGAAAAATCATCAACAATTACAAATCCATATTTCATTCCTCCCAAGCTAGTGGTTTTAATGGGACCAAAAAGATCAATGTGAAGTAATTCAAGGGGTCTTGTAGTTGATATAAATTCTTTTGAATGAAAACTATTTTTGACTTGTTTTCCTTTAGCACATGCTTCACAAACTTTATCTTTTTCAAAATTGATTTTTGGAAGTCCTCTAACAAGATCTAGTTTTGACAGATTTGAAATTGTTTTCATACTTATATGTCCAGCTCTTTTATGCCATATCCATTTGTCTTTATTTATGGACATGAGGCAAGATTCAAGTGGTAGTTCTTCAATGTATAAAATGTAAAGGTTTTTCTTTCTGGATGCAGAAAAAATGATTTCTCCAGAAGCTGCCATTCTCACTTCACATATATTGGGTTTAAAAACAACTTCAAAGCCATTATCACAGAGGTGACTAATGCTGAGAAGGTTGTGTTTTAATCCTTCAACATATTGAACATCATTGATTTTGGCAGAATTTATTTTACCTATGGTTCCATTTCCTTTGATTTTGGCTTGATCATTGTTTCCAAAGGTTACGGATCCTCCATCCTTTTTGATAAATGACATGAAACAATTCTTGTCACCCGTCATATGCCTTGAACAGCCACTGTCCAAAAACCATGGCCTTTTCTTGACATCTTGACATCCATCCTGCATGATGTTTTGGATCAATTTTAGGTACCCACTTTAATTTGGGTCCTGAGGAGTTAGTTTCGAAAACTGATTCTTTCTTGGTGTTTAAAGTAGTCTTAGAGTGACTTATTTTGGTCCAGGAATGGTGATCAGGTTGATGTTTTTGAAAGGATTTGAAATCACGATTTTCAGCAGATTTTGATAAACTTCCAGATTGATCTTCGTTTTTAATATCATTCGAAGATTGATCCTCTTTTTTTAAATTTTGAGAGAAAACTGCTTTTGCTCTAAACTGTTCTGCTTTTTTAAAATTCTTTTTGTTCCTGATTTTTTGATCTCTTTTTTTAAAATAGCATGCAAATTCCAAGTGTCCAATTTTGTCACAATATGAACATTTGATTTTGCAATTTCCCTCTTTTCTTTCAGGAACAAAGAAAGTTTCATACATTTTTGATTTTTGAGTTTTATCAAATCCAATCCCAGCTTTATCAAATATTCCTACCTGAGATCCCATGATTTTCTGAAATGTCTCAGTAGCTTGAATGAAATTCATTAAATCGTTTTTAAGAATTTCGATTTCAGCTTTGAGAAGATCATTCTTCGTTTGAGACGAAGATTGATCCTGGTTTTCAGAACCTTCAGAATCAGAATTTTTGAACTGAGATTTTTTCAAGTTTTGAATGATTTCTTTGAGTTCATCATTCATAATCTGTATTTTCTCTTTTTCTTCTTTTTCTTTATGAAATTTTTCTTTAAAAGAACTACATTTTTGAATGAGAAAATTAGAATCATTTAACAAATTATCAAATTCGATTTCCATTTGTTTACATACAAGACATGGTTTAGAATCTGTTACCTCAGTGTCTTCATTGTTGGCCATTAAACACAGGTTTGCTTCTTCTGATTCTTCCATGTCTGATTCATCAGAGTCATCCCAGGTTGCCATCATTGATTTTTTCTTGAATGGAAATTTCTTTGGCACTTTCTTGTTTAATGGACATTCAGTTTTGTAATGTCCTTGTTTGTTGCATCCGAAGCAAGTGATTTTGCTTTTATCTACTTCAGCTTTGAACTCCTTTTTGTCTGGGGATCCTCTTTTGATCTGATCTCTTCTTCTCATCATTCTTTGTATTTTTCTTGTGAGAAGTGCAATCTCTTCATCAGCATCTTCTTGACCATCTTCTGAATCACTTTTTTCAATTGTTTGTTGAACATTTGGTAAGCTTTGAGATGCTTTTAAGGCTATTACTTTGCCTTTCTTTGCTGGTTTATCTTCCAGCAACAGTACCTCATGCGCCCTTAGTGTACCAATCAGTTCTTCTAATCCCAGAACTTCAAGATCCTTTGCTTGGCTTATGGCTGTCACCATTGGTCTCCACATGATAGGAAGGCATCTCATGATTTTTCGTACCCTGTCTTGAACTGAATATGCGTTGCCAAGTGAACGCATTTCATTTACTATGGTTGTGAATCTTGAATACATTTCATCAATTGTTTCTCCATCATTCATTTCAAACAATTCAAATTTTCGAATACCAATATCAATTCTTGTTTCCTTAACATGACTTGTTCCTTCATGATGAGTTTGCAATGTGTCCCAAACCTTTTTGGCCGTATCGCATTCATCTACTCTTTCACTTTCTTCCCTGCTTAAAGCACATGATAAAAATAGTTGAGCTTTTGAGTTTAATAATACCTTAGATTTATCATCAGCTGTCCATTCGGCTTCTTTCTTTTCAGCTGATGTTGGGTCGTTTTGATCCACTCTTGGTATGAAGTCTCCATCTGTGATGATTCTCCACATACCAGTGTCTTGTGACTTTAGGAACAATTGCATTTTGCCTTTCCAAAAGTAATAATCTGATCCATCAAAGTATGGTGGTCTGTTTGAAGACCCTCCTTCAGCAATATACTTGGTTTTTGACATTGTCTTCCTGAATCTTTTGCTCTAACACTTTTTGAGTGTTTTAATTTTTAGAGACTGGCTCTGATGCCAATTGAAGTAACAATATCAATTATAAGAAAGGGGGGTTTGAATTATAATTGCCCCTTTTAAAATTTTCCTGTTTTGAAACTGAAAATTTACTCAAGATTGATCTTGGTATTATGAAGAACAATCTTGGTTAGTGTAAAATAACAATATTGATTTTAACAGTGAAACAGCTTATTGCAAATCAAATAATAAATAAGGATAAGGATAGAGAGATTACTCAAGCATGTATCCTGGTTCACCCAACTTGGGCTACGTCCAGTCCTCACAAATGTGAGATTTTCCACTAAGTGCTCAAAGGCAAGATTGTTCTTGGTTGTTACACAACTTTCGTAGATCAATCTTGATCTTTACACAGCTTCTACCTTTCTACCTTAGAAAGGATTTCTAGATTTTCCTTAGCCTATTTCAGTAAGGAAATTACAAGTTACCTTCTACTCATAAAAGGATTTCTACACACTTTACAAGCTATGATGATACACTAGCTTTGTATTACAATATGATGATGAAGATGTTTTGAATCTTTATATTTACTCAACTCTTGTTTGAGAAATAGATTCTGAGATATAAGATTAGGATGCTACTGATTTCACCACAACACAAAGAGAAAAACAGATTTTCGAGCCAAGGAATGAAACTTAGAATAAGCTTGATTATGAATGTAAATTGATGCTTTTCTTGGCACTTTTAGTTGTGTCTTGTTCTTCATCTTGATGCTGCATTTATAAGCTTCAATGGAGGCTTGAACAGCTCTCATAGCCGTTGGAATGAGGCCAGCTGTCATATGGCAGTAGGTGAACTAAAGCAGACAAAAAGCAAGAATGAAGAAATTGAATCCAGGAGTGTTCTTGCAGTCCAGGATCGATCTTCAGATAACTTAAGCATGTTCTGACTTAGTACTCGATCCAGTACTGTTTTGCAGAGGTTGCTTGTGTGCTCTTTTGAGTCAGTTATGCAGCTTTGATTTGATAGTTGCAGCTGTACTTTTACAGCCTGTACTTGTACTTGTGTTTGTACAACATAAGGAATGATCTTGCTTCTTTGTAATCCTTCATGAGGCTTGTCTTTGATTCCTCAAACTTGGGCTGATTATGTTTTAGGCCTTTCTTAGTTTATCCTTGAGAAACATATCAGATTGATAAAGCTTCTTGGTTTGAAGTCTTCAACTCGAGATTGATCTTTCTTGATTCAGATGATCAATCTTCGTTTTGGTAAAAGTCTGTCAGAATTGATCAATCTTCGTATTGCAGAAATCTGGTCAGGATTGATCAATGTATAGCAGAAGTCTGATCAGGATTGATCAATATTCGTATTGCAGAAGTCTGGTCAGGATTGATCACTCTTTGTATTGCAGAAGTCTGGTCAGGATTGATCAATCTTAATTCTGAAGATCAATCTTCGTTCTGCAGAATTCTGGCAGGATTGATCTTTGCTTTGCTGTTTTTGCTTTCTTTGATTTTAATGATATTTGATTTGATTTACTTGGTACCTATCTTGTTTAACACACTCAAATACACAAGTTAAATATCAAAAACACTTAGAATCATAATTATAATTCTTAATTAACAATTTGTTTAATTATCATCAAAACAATTAATTTAGAGATTTTGTCTTAACAGATTTCTTTTCGTTTCAACTTGGAGCCATTCAAACAAGACAAGTTGTCCAAAACTTTTTTTATTCCGACATCATAAATATCAATTAAATAATTCTTTTTTAACTATATACTTTCTCCGTACAAGACATTTAAAATGAGACGGAATAAATACCATTTTTAGAATAAATACCATTTTTAGATATTGTCCGCGTTGATGTTTCATGTTTCCATTTGAGTAAATACTTAATTATGTGAAATGTTTAGTCTCTTGGAAAAAAGGTTAAAATATATATATATATGGGTGACAGGGATCCGACTTGTGTGGCACATCGTCTACGATGCATTACATGCAGGAACAAAGTAAACGCTACGAAACTTTCAAGCATTTTCACATGCCCATTCGGCTCTTGTGCACCAACCCCACCTTTCCAGCAACTATTCTATGAAATAACAGACATCTCTCCCTATAAATCTTGATATGTGCACGCCCTTAATTAGATTGCAAGTTATGTATTCTAATTTCTTTTTTTTATTAGTAAAAGTTCAAATACATATGATCTTAGCTGTGTTCACCATGGTTCAAATGCGTCACAAAGATATTTACTTTACATATTACTTATCAAGTAATCTCTGTGTCATAAATATAAACAAAAGTTAAAATATATTGTAAATGGAGGAAATAATTGAGTAAGAAATTAATAAAGAAATAACAAAAAAAAAAATGAGTAAAAACGGACAAGATAGAAAAATAAGCAATGTTATTTGTGTTATTTCATATGAAAGATTTATGATTTGCAAGTTTTGCACTCATTATTAACTTATATAATTTTGACCCAAAATAGTTAAAAACACCGAAAAGTGACCACTTTTGAAGCGGATGAAACCAGAAATATATATATATAGGAAACAAAATCTTCACTGATTTACGCATCAATAGATAGTAGTATACGTACCTTTTTTTTTTAAACTCTTATTGTTCTATGTTACAACACCAAAAAAAAAAGTAAGAAAAAAAAAGGGAACAAGTGTCATCGAGGAAGTGATACAAATTAAATAATGCAAGAAAGATCAAGACGATCGAGTAATAACCAAATGTGGAACATTCTTTCTTTCACTGTAAATTGCTTCTGTTGCATGCATGTATAATTAATTAATACATATATATGTATATAATAATAAACATAAAAACCATAATCAAGGTTCTGTATTAGTGAGATGGCAGTGAAACGACACCGAATTGGGTTGATTATTATGACAAGGTGAAGAACCTGAAGGAGGAACAAAACCCTTCGGAAGCATAACAGAAAAAGGTCGTGATGACTGCATCATGTTCTTGACCATTTTCTTCCTCTGTTTTCTCTGTTTCCTCTGTTTCATGTTCTTGTTTCTGTTCATTCTCCTGTTCTTGACACGTTCTTGTTTTCTCAAAAACATTGGAGTGTTGTCGGTGTTCTTGAGGTAGAACACTTGGTGGTAGTTTGATATTGTAGAAGGGATTGTTGAGGAAGGGTTTTGAGATTGGATCTCTTGGTTGTTGTTATTGGAAGAATGTGAAGAAGAAGAAGAAGAAGAAGAAGTGTGAGAGATTGTCATGAGGAAGACAAAGAAAAGAGTTGTGAGTATGCATTTGAGATTGGCCATGATAATGAAAGGGGGTGTAGGAAGTAAGTTTTGTGATGCATTTGTGATGAAAATTATGGAAGTGAGAGCGCTTAGATATTGAGGATTAATGGGAATTCCAATGAGTTGTTGTGGCTTTTTAGATGATGAAAAGTGAAAGCAAAGGAGAACTTGGAGATTGAGAGTTAACTAACCTATGTGTCAATTTAAGATTCTTGGAAGAAATGGTCAACTTGTGGGTTCTTTCAATATCAGGAGTTGAAGTAAAAAAAAAAAAAAAAATCTTAATCGAGTATCCTATTTCAACCGTGTAATGGGACTTGTGTGATTAATAATTTTAATTAAGATTGAATCCATCAAAATGTATAAACTTTATTTTAATTAAAATAATTATTTGTTATATTTTAATGGTTGAATTAATCTTTTGATCATTTAATTTATTTTTTAATTTTATTTTAGTCTTTTATTTAATTTTCGTTTCGTTTTGGTTTTTAATTATGGTTCGGCAGTCAGTATAGTCATTTTCATCAATTTTAATGAAAAAAATGTTAAATCAAGGTTAGTTGTCAAATTAGTTCCTGAATATAGATTAGTCTCCTGATTGAAGTGTCCAACTCCTCAATATGATTAAGATTCTTCATTTTTTTTATTGCTTTATATATTTGAAGTTGTTATTTACGATGTTTTATGAATTGCTCTATGTCATAACATGTTCACAAAATAGAATGAAAACCGAATTATAAGATGTTTACAAAATAGGTTGTGTTGCAAATGCAAAACTAAAGAGGAGGGAAATTTTTTGTCTGAAAACCTTAATTTTCACATTTATCTTGTGAGTCCTACGTCTTAATCGTGATATCATTTTGACACATAGACTTCATTTGATGGTTTTAGCTCAAAACGGACGAAAATGATTAAACTCACCAACGGAGTTATAGTTAAAATATTCAAAATTTAACAAAGGGATAAAAAAAAACCCAAATAACAAGGAAAGGAGCCAAAATTTGTATTTGATGTCAAAAAGTGTTTTTACATTACAACACTCATTAAAAGTGGTATCTTAGGATGGTTCAATGTTTGTTAGGGAGTGACAAAAGTCTAATTGTCAATACAATGGTTGGTGCATTCATAGATAGATTTATGGGTTTTCTGCTCTCATTGATTGCATCAATTTATACATTTAGTGATTGCGAAGCTATCAAATCAAGATCGAACGGTTTTATATATTAAGTAAGTGCAATGATTTTTATTTAAAAATAAAATAAAATCTATTTAAAATTTGAACCATCTGATCGAGATCGAACCGCTACGCATTCATTAATTGTATGCACGGATGCGTGCAGTATGTGACTGCTGCACCAAATCCAAATTCTTTTAAGGATGGAAAAAAATATCCATCCGTCAATATCGTAGGATTCATAGACAAATTAATGAGGTGACTAGAGTGGACTTTAACCCCTCATTCCACCTCCAATTATAATATTAATTAACATTAGTACTAACAAGTGTTCTAAAAATATTATTTGTTAATAAATAAAAAAATAAAAATTTTATATTAGAAATTATAAATTTTAAACTTTTAAATAATTAAAAATACAATTCTCAATATATTTCTTGACTCAAAAAATATTTATATTAATAACTAGCAAAATAAACCATGTGTCACTTTTATATTGCCTCGTTTAAATATCAAACAAAAAATCTATTTTTTTTAACGGTAAAAAATATATGTAACGTATCATTTTATATTATAAATGATAAAAACTCATCTTATGTTTTTTAATACTAATCAATCACAAATATTTATCATTTTTTTTATCTATCAATGACAAATATTTGTCATATTATTTTTTATGTATTAATGACAAATATTTTTGTCCCAT
>JBBPBP010000002.1:4059797-4105955 GCA_037974735.1 Cicer chorassanicum
TTTTTTGTCAAAAAATAATATTTTTTATAATAGTTATTTATATATTTTCTTAAATTTATTGGTTTACTTTCAAATAATGATGCGATAGAAAATAAAATGAAAATAAATTTGTATTTTTAATAATTTTTTCTTATTTTTTTCAACTCCTCTTCAATTTCTAGATCTATTCCTTAGTTTATAACCCTATAATTTAATGTGTGAAACGAGGAAGTGACATTTACGAAGAGATGAAAAGTAATTAGTATCACCCTAAAAATTAAAAAATATGAATTATTCTGAAATAATTTTTCTTACAAATCAATCAATTATTACTCCTATTATAGAATGAAAGAAATAATATAATTGAGATTATTTATGAGAGAATTGCATTAGGTAGATTGCTGCATACGAGCAATAATTAACTGGACGAGACACCTATCTGAATGTGAGATAACAGCTAGAAAATAAAAATGGAAAATATATAAACGTAGTCAATGCATTGTTAAGGAAAAATAATAATTCATTAATCTGAAAGAACCTTGCAAACGGTGATCTGAGACACAGTGATTGTTGCTGCTTCGTTACATCGATGATGCGAAATCGAATTTTGATTTCCACATAAGTTATTTTTCCGATTAGAATTTGGATTGGATCGGATCGAACCGGATCCAGCATGTCCAAGTCTTTACCCTACTCCAGAAAAGATGTTGACTACGATAACGCCAAGTTTCGCCACCGTTCTTTTTTCAAGGTTTTTTTTTTTTTTTTCGTCCCTTTTCTTAATTCACCACCATAGTTTCCAATTTCTCTTAGTTATTATCCCTTTCTTTTACTACTGGTTAATTAATTAATTTTGTTTTGCTGATTTATTATATGATATATCTTTGTTGGTTGAAAAAATAAAAAGATCAAAATGTGGTCTATTGATTAATTCCCCGCTGTGTGGTTTTTTCAGCTTAATTAGTTGCTTGCTATGTTCTGCTATATTCTGAGATACTTGTTCCAATGTGTTATTCTAGTTTAAATTTGTTTATGAGATGAGTTAATGAGTCTTAATGTTGAGATTGATAACCTATATGGTCCTACCCAGCTCGAGAAATTACTATGTATAGTTGACTAGTTGTGCAGGGATATCCAATTTATACCAAAAGAAAAAATGTGCATAAGTAATACGAGTCTCTTTCAGTTTAATTAGTAGTCTCGGGTTCAAATTCTGAAAATGCACCAGCTTTGAAACTCTTCATGTTAAGATTTATTGCCCATATGGTCTTCTTGCATTAGTTTGAGGTGTGATGTATTTGGAGTATTGTGCTTCTTGCACCAGCTTTGAAACTCTTCTTGTATTAGTTTGAGGTGTGATGTATTTGGAGTATTGTGCTTCTTGTATTAAATATGTTTTCTGTTTGTTACTGAAAATTAAAAGGAAAGAGACAGATGTTTGATACTTATTTATTTTCCAGGTTATTACTCAGAGCTTCCTCACCAGTAACCGAAAGCGTGATTGTATTAGCTGCAGTACTGGAAAGCTTCTATGCTTGATATTGATCTTTGGTGTAGCATACCTTGTGCTGACACATAAGACAAGTCCAGGTCATGTAGTTTCTCGAGATCAAGTAATTGGAGTTAGAAAGACTGAAGAAGGTAGCAACAGTACTATTGGTGCCGGCAGATTAAAGAAGTTCTGGAGACGGGCGCCAAGACTTCCTCCTCAATTACCTCCTGATACTAAAGGGAGTAATACTAGTATTGACCATGTACCTGCAACTCTAGATGTCAAAGCATTGTGGATTACTAGGCAACAAAAAGTCAAGGAAGCTTTCATTCATGCGTGGTCTGGTTACAAAAAATATGCCATGGGTTATGATGAACTTATGCCAGTTAGCCACCATGGAATTGATGGATTGGGGGGATTAGGTGCTACAGTAGTGGATGCTCTTGATACAGCTATGATAATGGGTGTTGATGAAGTTGTTGCTGATGCGGGATCCTGGGTTGAAGAACACCTTTCTGAGAGAATTAGCAAAAAAGGACAAGTAAATTTATTTGAAACTACAATACGGGTTTTGGGTGGGCTTTTAAGTGCATATCATCTAAGTGGTGGGGAAAAAGGACTGAATTCTACTCATGCAGGACCTAAACCGGCTGTTTATCTAGAAACTGCTAAGAATTTGGGTGACCGTCTCCTATCTGCTTTCACATCCAGTCCAACTCCTATTCCATTTAGTGATGTTGTTCTACATGACTCATCAGCACATCCAGCTCCTGGTGGACTGAGTAGCACGTCAGAAGTTTCCACGCTGCAGCTTGAGTTCAATTATCTCAGTACTGTAACTGGTGATGAGAAATATGGTTTGGAGGCAATGAAAGTCATGGAACACATGAAGACTCTTCCGAAAGTTGAAGGACTAGTTCCTATCTACGTTAGGTATGGAATTACATATATTTTAATTAGTGTATCTGGACATTAATTCTCACTTCAAATAATTCTTGATATATCTTTTAATTTGTTTGTGTTCATTTGCTTCTTTTATTGCTCTAATTTATTTGGTCACTTTCAGGCGTGCGTCTTATTATCCTTTCTCATTAGATCTCTACTAACATTTAGATATTTCTATTAATTAAATGCAGCCCTCATTCTGGTCAGTTTAGTGGAGACAATATTAGACTGGGATCTCGTGGCGACAGTTACTATGAGTACTTACTTAAAGTATGGCTTCAGAGTGGACCTAGTAGCGATAACAATACATCATATTTATATGAGATGTATAAGGAAGCAATGACTGGTGTTAGGCATCTTCTTGTTCAGAAATCAGTTCCAAATGGATTAGTTTTTGTTGGAGAATTGCCCTATGGATCAAATGGTGGTTTCAGCCCAAAAATGGATCACCTGGTAGGTAGCACTTCCTAAATTTGAAGTTTGTCATTGCATGAAATTTATGTAGTTCTTTAGTCGATTGAAAATATCATATTGAGTAAAAATAGTGAAACGGGATTAAGGGAATGACAGTTTTTGTGCCATATGTAGTGCTGCACTTGCTATGTATTTTTCTGATTATCCTGAAGTGTGGATGGTTTTTTTCTTTGAAGATATCGATTTGTATTTATGTTCATGAAGCATCAGATTCAGTTTTGTTATTGCCTCTGATATTATGATATTCGTATCCTATGAAATGACTTTTAACCCATGGCCTTAGCAGAGATTTACTTTTGTCTGTATAATTCTAATGCATGCTCGGTTATGTCCATGGTTTAAAATTCATTCCATAAACACTTGAAATGTCTCAATAATATGTTTTACGTGTGAGGAGCTGGATTTTATCGTTAAGGGGAAGCATTTTGGTTATTTACAAATTGAGCATGTAGTCTTATAACATTGTGTAACGTGAGGGTGTCATGAATGTACTCAACAATGGTAGTTGAATTAAAATTGAGCTGATACTCATAAAAATGAGAGCAGTAGCCAAGAAATATTCTAGCTTAATATTAAGATGTTCTAGAATATCTTAGTTTATCTCATAGGATTAGTTTCATATTTGCAGCATCTTAGATTATTTCGTAAGATTAGTCTCTATATTTCTTGATTATTATTAACATGATATTTTTCTTGAGTTTTCTATCTGTTTAGGATTTGAAGTCTTGTATTAGTATAAATACGGGGTAGTGCTACGGCTTAGTCTTTTGCATCAAATTTTTATCGATTATATTAAACCATAATCATATTTCAAATTTCTTTATTTTTTCTCTTCTCCTTGTTTTATCTAAAACCAATAACTTCAACAATAACTAAGAGGTACCTGGTTAATGTTGACATTGACATACTAACATTGAAGTAAACTTTGATGCTGCCCATTCAGGTGTGTTTCTTACCTGGCACTCTTGCACTTGGTGCCACTAAAGGCCTAACAAAGAAACAGGCAATGGGAAACAATATGCTTAACCTTGAAGACCTAGAAAATTTGAAGCTTGCAGAAGATTTGGCTAAAACATGCTTTGAGATGTACTCAGTGACTTCAACCGGTCTAGCTCCTGAAATTGCTTACTTTCATACTGAGGTTAGTAGGGCTTTTATGACATTTTGGACGTATTAAATGTTAATAGATCACATTCAAAAGCAGCTATGAATTTCATTATTTACTTATGTCCTCTTCTCTACGGTGCTGCTCACTAAAAAGTTTTTTTTTCTTCTTATGGGCAGTATGTTTTTTACTCCATTTATATATCGTGAGAATTGAGACATAACATGTAGCATCTGGTGTATTCTTCTGATAACCAGGAATTTTCTGAACAAGGTCATGATGGGGGAAATAAGAGCTCAGAATATATTAATGACATCATAATAAAACCTGCTGACCGTCATAATCTTTTGAGACCTGAGACAGTGGAATCGTTCTTTGTTTTGTACCGTATTACAGAAGATCTAAAGTATGATTTTCGCCTCTTACGTATAAGATTACTTAATATTTTTATTTTTTGTCACCACACACAAGAAACACTGAATATGGGCTAGTTTTTCTTTTTTGAGATTTTTTTTTTCTAAATAATCATATACGTATACATTGTCTTCCAGATATCGTGAATGGGGTTGGCAAATCTTTGAAGCCTTTGAAAAGTACACAAAGGTTGATACTGGTGGATATTGTTCTTTGGACGATGTAACTAGTATTCCTCCTCCTAAACGAGATAAAATGGAGACTTTCTTTCTAGGAGAAACACTTAAGTATTTATACTTGCTTTTTGGGGATAGCTCCCATATTCCATTGGATAAGTTTGTTTTTAACACAGAAGCACATCCTATACCAATCAATTTGAAGAAATGAGTTTTATTCATCAAAGGCATTCATTAGACGGTTTTTAGAAATCCAGACTGTGTTCATACAATGTGAGATGCTTCTTCAAAGTTACTCTGGCATCTCTGGCTCTGAGCAAGAGCGCTTCTTGTTGTAAAGAAATTAATTAGTTGGGTTCTCGGGGAAAAAAGAAACTATCCAATATTTTTTAAACATGCAGTACATCAGCAAACATGTTGTAGAGACTCTCACTCGATTATATGACTTTTTTTTTTTTGGATTTACAACCAGACATCTTGATGAGACTGTAAATTTTGTTTCAACAATCATAAACCAAGAGCAGCTTTTGTAATTGAATTGTATGATTTTCCAATATCTTGCTGGATGCTTGGCATTTTCATTTTTCAAAAGTTAATTATACCATTGTCATTACATTTCTAAAGGTACTACTTATCTTCCTATCTACAATGGTAACATCATGCACTCAAATTGTCACTATCACTGCCTAGGAGAAAGAGATGATCGCCATCTCGAATGACATCAATGTCGTCTATCTCTGCATTCTCTTTATTAATTACTTTTGTGGGGTTGAAGCCGCCAAACTTTTCTCCTGCAATTTTGCAAGTTAATAGTTAGAAGTAGAAAGTAAGAGCAGTACAGTGTTCTACAATTTTGTGTTCAGAAAACTGATATCGCTCTCTCCATTCTCTTTCATGCATGTGTGTGTATGTGTTTCTCAAATTATAGGTTCATAAATCACGATCAATTAATCTTTTTGGGTTCAAAGCTTACCAGCAATTTTGAGCAGTTCTTCTAATGAATCAGGTAGGATTATCAGTTTCCCATGCTGTCCATGTGAGCTACTTCGCCATCCACTTGGCAAATTGATTGTTACCCTCTTCTTGTTGAACCTTGCCATTTCTATATCACTTGGACAATTAGAATTTCTTGTATTGGAGTCTGTGTATACATTCTTTGATGGGAAGTTGTTAGTTCTAATACCATCCTGTCTACTATTTCTGGTTGAGCCATTCCTGCAAAGGTTAAGGATTTGTGGCTCCACAATCTCTATTCTATGTTCGTCCAATTTCTTCTCGCTTTCACAATTCGTTTTACGGTCAGAAATGCTCTTGTTTTTTAATTGTTGTACTAGAGCTTTGTGTGTCCACCCTATGGCATTTTGGTTCTTTGCTTTTGCATCTCTTTCGAGCAGAATTTCAACAATGTCTAGTTTCCCCTTATGCGCAGGCAACGCAGCAGCATGGAGATCTTCTTTTCCAACCTCAGGTATTATGTTATTAGTGACTAAATGAACATCATTAGTCACTGTATGCAAACTATTCTCTGAGTCTCTGATATTTATGTACTCTCCTTCATGCATTGAGGAATGGCCATATAAATCATTTGTAGACTCGTCAGAAGAGCTTTCTATTGTGTTACCTCCGTGAAGCGGTTTATGTAGAACTGATCCAGGATTGGTATGTGGATATTCCAAACTGGATCCTTCATCCCCCTTTAATCTCTGTCAAATATGGATCACAAATGATTAGGAACCTACTATTATTGAGGGAGGGGGGGTTAATGAATGATAAATATAATTTATGCAATACATTCCCCATATTTTGAGTTAGAGGCTTTGAAAATCCTAATTACCATTAAAAGGTTATCCATTATAATCTGTGCATCTCCTGGATTTGCTTGTAAAACATTCATTAAGGATGTTCTGTTCAGTCTTAAAATCTGAGAAAGCTCTGTGGTTTGAACTGTGAAAGGTTGCGGTACATGATATAAAACTCCAAACTCTCCAAATGTATCTACTGCAATTGCCTTGCCAAGAATCTGAAATATAGAGATAGGAAGTTATATTCTTTTTTTTTTCATTTTGCAAGTTGAAGAAAGAAAAAAACATGTTCTGTTTGATTGTTATGACATACTTGATCATGGCCATCAATGCAGCGAACAAGATTCTGCAACAAGAATAATTTGAAAAGTTTATTTTAAAATTAGTAGACATTCCTTAAGATTCATTTATGGTTATTACTACCCATGCTTTAGTTAACTCACCACTGCCCCTGAAATCAGCACATAAATGTCGGTAGGAGACTCATTTTGCAGTATCACTTCTTCCTTTGGTGGGAAATACTCTGCTTCCATTTCTGAAACCTTTATTATTACAGAGTTACTGGGTGTCAGATGTTGTAACTTTAGTTCTATATCATCTTAGAAGAGACAAAAAGTTGAAACAAACAAGACATGTGGAGTATTACCAGTTGGAAAAGGAAGTCATGGGAGACTCCTTGGAAGAGGTAGACCTTCTGCACGACAGGAAAAAAGAGATGGTGTGCGATGCTTGAACGAATTGCCTTTGGAAGATCATTTAATGCTTCCTGCTGCTTCAGTCCTTCTGTTTTAAACCTCAAACATATGTGTGCCAACATCTGATCATGTACGCGATTTGGCAAATGATTTCTGGAAGCAAATTCAGACGCTGCTTTGACAGTATCCCTCTGTGACCAAAATGAATCCTCTCTTATTTAGAGGGAAGAAATAAAGTTCCTCTTATCTGAATGAGTTTTTTGTTTTAGAAAAGATACAATTAGCTATAGCTAACAAAAAAATAACTGAAGATCTACATAACATGAAACTCTGGACTTTTGAAGAATTGTACTAGGTGTGATGTTTCAAATATACTTGTCAATTGTGGGGCCTAACTGCATTTGAAACTAACTTATTGAACATTGGCCTGGTCAATGACTTTGAAGGGCGTTGTTGAATGATAATAAGAGTTGAGTCCAACACATGTGTATAATATAAAACTATCATAGCAGGTGACTGGCACAGGCAAATTGAGAAGCAGTAGAAGAAGCTTAAGCTTGAAAGTACTTACAAAGTTTCTGGTGTGGCTGGTCCAGTGCACTACAAGGTTAGTCATGTTTCCTATGATGTATGATGTTAAACCTAAGTTGAACAACATGTAAGCAATATCAAACAGCATCTCTCTGGTGTTCTCAGCATGTAAATCTCCATAGCCGGTGGTAGTAAGTGTGACAATTGACCAGTATATCGCAGTTATATATCTGTCCCAAAGACTTTCTTCTTTAAAATTTGGATACACAGCACCTATCCAGGTTCGTTTGGAATCAGGATACCTATCAGCAATTAGATAGTTAAAACATCCAGCACAGTGCACTGCAAACAAGGTTACCTGAAAATTTTGTGAAAGTGGCAATTCAGTTCCTGGATGTACCCTGAAATAGTAAAGGAAGAAATGAAGCTTATGGTGTTTAGTGACTTACAGCGATGAGCTTCGTGCACCTAATCCAGAAATAATTGAAGCGAATGTCCTTTTCAAGTCTGAAACAAAATGAAAGCGCAACTAAGCGATGACTGGCTTATTCTAGTAAATAGAAGAATCAATGAAACCAGAATGATGAAGTTAAATATAATGTGCTGGCAAACCTTGCAAACAGAGAACTGACTCGCCTCAGACGCCATAGTCGAAACATGTTAAGAACTTTGAAGCCGAGCTCACTGTTACGATTAGTGAAGAGGAGGCTAATGGGCTCAAGTGGTGCTGTTGAGCAGATATCAAAAGCAAACCAGGTGGATATGTACCTGCATGTTTTGTGTAGAAATATAAAGTAAGTAGGGTTTTGGGACATTCATTTTAGTTTTGAAGGAAGAAAAGTTTTATATATATATCACCTGATTGCGATTTTCTTTGGATCATCAATGAGAAGATAAGAATGGCTATCGAGGTACGCAACAAAGAATGTAAGAATGATATCGATGGCGAAGAAGCCGTTGACAATGTTGTCTACGATGAATAGTCCATCTTGCTTATAAGTCAGAAAGGCAAACTCAAAGGGACAAATCCAAGCTGAGTATATGACTAGAACAACCAGTAACAACTCCCAAGCCCTGTAATAAATTATATATGAAAACTTGATAAGGTGCAAGCACAATATTCATAAGAGTTATGTTATTGTGACTATGTAAAAAGGGTCATCACCTATAGTGAGGATTGAATGGGGAGATTAGGTGTTTTCGTAGTCTAGTTTCCTGGTTTATTCGGGCGCCAAGAGATGGTAGAAGATCACTAGACAAAAAACTGCCATGTGTAAAACTTCCCATTTCCAATTCATTTAACCAGAACCTCTGGAAGAAGTTTTTGGCTCTGGAAAGTGACATGTTATTATGAGTATGAAATTGAATCCTCAATAAGACTACAAAAGAGGTAGTAGTTAAGTTTTCAATTCATGTAGTTGAATCCTATGGACCTGGCCATATTTATAGTCAGACTTTAGACCACTTTTTCCTTGCCTTATCATTTTGAAGCTGTGATAAAGGGATAAGCAAGAAGTTTATGCATCTAATTCTAATTAAAGCTTATAAAAGAGAGTGGTAAAAACGTGGAGGGAAAATCCTCCACTTTGTCTCAACAAATAAAGCTTGAGGAAATGGAAGAAAAGAAGAGGAATGGTAAAGCCATGCTAGTGGCAGACAGAAGATTTTCTGATATATGCATTTGCAGACAATTTTTTATGTCAGAGAGGGTTCAAAGAAGATGCAAATGGTGTTTCTTGTTGTATATAGGTGGTTCTAAAGGTGGCTATAGTCATTGTTGTGGTGGTAGTTCCATCAATTCATATCGAGATGGAGATTATATATATATAATGGAAAATATTATTGGGCCCTTTACTTTGAAGGAACAGATTCAGTACGAAAATTGAAAAACATATTGGTTAGTGTTTACATTTGTAATCTAAACATAGAGCAGACAGTCATAGTAGAATTAGTATTTGTAAGTATGACACATGGACCAATGAGGTTTTTTAGAGTTTGAAACACACTAACACTTGTCTAAAACCCCACCAAAAGAAAATCACAATTATTAATGCTGCTGATTATCTTAATTCACATTCACATGTTGATTAATCTCCCTTATCTCATGTTTTTCTCCTGATTATTATTGCTGGCCTTTCACATTTGATTAAGGGTCTTATGGCCCCATTGATGTTTTATTGCAACTGGATTCTATTTTGTGAGGTAATGTTGATAAATAATATGGAATTTACAAGGTTAAGATAGGAATGTTAATCAGGAATTTTCTTTCTCTTCTTGTCAAAAAAAGAAGAGGAATTTTCTTTCTATTCTCTCCATTCATTCTTTGTTGCCTTCAAGCCACATGTTGATAAAAGGAATTATGGTTTGTCTTATGTTTGAATTATTTTGATTGAAAGGAATAAAGCACAAAAAATTTATGACTTTTGATTGGAGAAATTCCAAGTAATGAAGTATTGAAAGTTGGTATAAAATACAAATGTTGTTGAATAAGAATTCCTTGAGATCTTTTATTAGTTAATTTAGCATGTGAAAGATGGTCATTATCTTGAGTACTGGTCCCGTACGAATATCTCACCAGAATCTTTCCAAGAGATAATGAATGAGAGAGCTAAACCCACTTGATGCAGGTCCAAAGTTTGTGCCCAAGGAGAATTTTTATAATAAAAGCACAAAATCTGAAGCCAAACAGGATATTTACCCTAGTACTATATGGTAAATACTTGAAAGTTCTTTTGGGTAAATCCTGGCTATGTTTTAAACAGCTGTCACAGGAACGGTTGCAATCGCGTTGCAATTCTTGATATTGTAGAGAATTGGGGTTAGATGTGGCTTCAATCGTAGCGCTTTGCGGTTTCAGAAACATAAAATATATTCGTTTAAACAACTATTCTCTTTCTATCGATGTTCTTTCAAACAAACAAATTAGGGACAAAACATTTTACTTCATACTTATGTAACTTGATTTTTTAGCAATCATGTCAGATAATGTTGGTCTCCAGAGTCTTTTTTTTTTTTTGTAAAGAATGTTGCACATTCTAATAAACTTTGAGTTAAATACTGAAATAGTACATTATACAAATTGGTATTTAGCAAGGAAATCATCAAGTAACAAGTAACAAGTGGTAATATGTTATCATTGTTGCATTAATTGGGCAAAACATGGAAGTGGGGTTATGACAAAGTACTGTTTGTTGCTTATGGTGGCACCAATAGGCAATAGCCTGCAGAGAAGCCCCACCTCGTGGGATGCATGTTATGAAGGCATACAATATCACATGGACTAACCAAGGAGTGGTTTTTAAGGTTGTTTGATTAGCAAGGAATCAACTAAAATGTTGTTAACAATATGTGGTTATGGATTAGGATGTGGAACTCTCGAGTGTGGTTTAGTTTTGTAAAGGATACCCCATGAATCATGATGGTTTTGACAATATGATCTGCAAAAAGGTTCAGACGATGTTGACATGCAGGGGCAAATCCCTCATCAATCTGCACAGATTAATATTTCTCACCAACTCTCTAGCATATATGGTATTGGTCATAAAATGTGGCTTAGCTAGCAGTTTCATTACCTAAAATGGTTCATTGCACATGCAATCATATCATCATTAATGTATCAAGATACCATTATATGTTAAGTGAAATTCAACAAGAATAGTATTAAGATGGATGATCTTCTAAAAAGTTTTTGTGTTGTTACTTCTCTTGGAGAGTTTAGGGACAACAAAAAAGTATAACGAATCACATATTTTAAGATTACATCTCAATTTAAAACTTTCAGATATTAAGTATATAAATCACTTTTTTTATATATTCAACATTTTCTTCATTTTTAATTGATGTAAGACTTAATCACTTACACTTATCTATCACCTTCTCTTATATTTCTATGTAAAAAAAGGGGACTAACGTTTTTAGAATATGCAACAGTAAATATTGTTTTCTTTTAAAATTTGGAGTATATTTAAAGTGTGAATTTAAACATGTATAAGCCAAAGACCGATTTTCTGACTCTATGGAGCCGCTTACAATTGATAGACATCAATAATTTGGTAGTTGGGGCATGAACTTTGTAGAAGAAAAAAGTTTAATTATATTTTGCATTCTTTATCTTTATCTTTTATCTTATATTTCTTTTAACCTCTTATCTTTATTTAATTTATTTTAGTTGTTTATATTTTGTTTTTATTATTTATTTTTATTTAATATTTGATTCGTTTTAGTCTTATACTCTTGTAGGAATATAATTTCATATACAATAACTCATAAAAACAATACGTCAAAAACATTGAGAGAAAAAAGTTAATCTATTGTAGTCGGTAAAAACAAAAAGTTCACCAATAGATTCTTTATTTTGAGAACTATATTAGTGACTTTCAAAAAATAAAGTGTAAAAATTATATTTTAAAAAAGAAAAAGAAATACAACTTACGAGAAACTCCTAGTTGTTGGTTTATAATAATAGTATAAAAAAGTCAAAGTCAATCCTATTTTTTAATAAATTTTTCACTCAACCCATTTTTTTAATTGATTTTATGAATATTCCAGATTTCTTGAGAAAACTTGTTTTAGAAACAAGCATAGAACATTTAAAATTCATGTTTTTTTTTTTTTTATCAAAATGGAGAATTTGATTTTTCAACTCAATCATAATAAAAATATTGATGGACAAATACGTAAAAATTAGAGTATTTTTCTTTCCATTCTCAATTTCTCACTAGTAAAATTTTCTACATATTTTAAAAAAATGTGCATTCAAACAATACAAATTATTAAGTGTGCATCCAATCCAAACATGTAAAAATTGGTAATTTTTCTAAATGCTTACTTTTGAATTGATATATTTAAATGGGGAAAATAGCCTTATATATTTAATGAGCATTTTGCCTTCGGTGTCAATTGGGGCCCACCTTTTGTTGTGCGCATTTGCCTTGGGTATCAAATGGGGCCCACTGCTTTGCTCCCAAGCTACGCCCAAAGGAAGGCCCAATTTTATACCCTAGATATTCCACTTTTAATTTAACATATTCTTTTTAATTTAACTACAATTGCATGATTTGTTCGATGGTTATATTATGTCCCAATACATGGTGCTTCTTGTTTAGTTTTCTGCATTTGTTTCTATTAAATGAAGAAAATAGCTTGATAAGATTTTTCGATGAATATAAAATATTAAAGCATAAAACTATACCTCTAGCTTTTTGCTGAAAATTTAAGTAATCAATTTGCTTTGAAATGCTAACTAAGAAAGTTGAGCTCTCATAAGATGATGAATGGAAGAGTAAATCTTTAAATTAATTTTATTTAAACCATATTATTGTCCAAAAATATATTTAAAATTTTGTTAATGTCTATTTTAAATATTTAAAAAATAATTCAATATGCTCAAAATCTTCAAAGACACAATTTTGATATTAAATCAATATAAAAATATATCATTTATGTGATTCCCATTTTTAATTATTACTCCAGTAGCCTAGTAGGCATTTTTTATGTTGAACAAAATTGCAGTGATCCAGTGTTCAATAAAAAAGTTAAATAGGAACATTACAATAAATAAATACGACAGAAAGCTAACAATGAAAAGACAATATTTGTCTTATGGCCATTGAAAGACCAATTGCAAATTTGAAACAAGACTTGGTCTAATCGATGGTCCTGTAAAAAAGCGCTCCTAATTTATTCTCTTTTTTTTCTATTTAAAAGTAAAATTGTATTAATAAAAATTCATGTATTTAATTTAAAATAAAAATTAATATATTTAATTTAAATTTTAAATCAAATACATTGATTTTTGTTGACTTATTTTTATTTTTAAATATAAACAGAGGATGTATGAACTTATCCCCAAAATTTTGTAATTTTTGACCATCACTAACAACTATTAAAAGTCCTGTGTTAATTAATCAATACAAGAATATGGGATTTTCAATCAAATACACCTAAAAGAATTGTGAGCGTTATAGGCTTTGTTTTTGTTGGCTTGTGGAATTTAGTTTTTGTTTTTTTCTTTTAGCAAAATAGACTTTTCAAAATGTATTGATTGTATCTTTTAAAAAATATTGACCTAATATAGACTTCATCTAGGTTAAAGCAATTTCAACATTTGTAGTCACGATCATTGTATATAAATGGGTGGGTGTTAATAAAAATTGTACTAATAAAAAATAGCTTTTTAATCTTTTATTTATTTATAAAATTTGAATCAAACTAAATCAATAAAGAATGAATTGGTTTAGTTTGACTCGTGGTGTAAGCGATGGTGAGGGGTGATAATAGATGGCTGGTGGGGTTAGATTGGAGGCCAACGAGCTCTAAGAGTGGTGGTCCATGGAGGTTAGAGTTGTCAAAAGTGGAGGTCAAAGTGATTGTTGGAATGGTGGTGAGTAGGGACGATAGGTGAAGTGGGTGGCCAGTGAAGACTGAAGTATGGTTGTTAGAGTTATGGTTGCTAGTGGTTAGCGAAAGCTAGAGTGGTTGAATATGGTGCTTAGAGCAATGACCGATGATGGTTAGAGTGGTAGTAGATGTAGTGATCTACGATCACTAATATAATAGTGATATGTTATTATTAAAACAAAAAAATCATAAGATATAATTTTGTTGTTTTTATTTTTAGTTTTATAGATAAGTTGTTTTAAACTTAAGCGAAAAATTAATTTATCCTGTCTTATTTTCAAAATTAACTTTTTTTTTTGTCTTTTTCAAAGTTAACTTCTCATAAACGTTCTAAATGAGCTAATGAGATACGAAACTACGAATTTAGATTCTCTCAATTTATATCTCTTTCAATCTCTCTCAATCGTCTCCATTTTTCTTAATTTTATTTTCGTTTTAAAAAATTTTGAATTTGGATTAAAAGTTTATATATAAAAATTGCGTACGTAAAGTTTTACGCGAATAAAAAAATAATTTGACATGTTATTAAGATACATCATAATTAACATCTTATGTATTTTTATTGAACAATGTTAATTTTTACGAATTTCAATAACATATCAAATTATTTTATATCTGTGTAAAATTTTACATACATAATTTATATAATTTAAACTTTCAATCTAACGAAAAATATTCAAAATAAAAAATAAAATTAAAAACAATAAAGAAGATTGATAAATATTGAAGAAGATTGAGAAAATCAAAATTCGAAAATTAGTGGTTCGGATGTTGGTCATGATCCTATTGAATTTAATGTGGCTGGTAGATTGCTCTATGTTGCATTGTTGAATTTGTTGCCCATTTGAGAAATTCAGTTTGTGTTTTCATTTACTTGCCATGAGCTGTGCACATGATATGTTTGTTTTAGTGCCTTCGTCCCGATCCTTATCAATAGGAGCTTGGCTAAAGTTTTATGATATAAATATTTGATCAATAAGTATTCTAAAATTGTTTCAAGAACTATATTTTTAATCCAACTTTCTTGTAGTCTTCCTTTTTATCCTTCAACCAAGTTTACACAAAATTATAGGATACTAATATATTTAAAACTTTAAAAGAAGTTATAATTAAAGTTAAACATTTGTAATAATTAATGGTTACAATTGATTAAGAATGTAAAAACTTTTACACATACAACATATATAAATTAAATCCTCATGTTATACTAACAACTAATATTCATTTATAATTTTTTTTATCACAATTAAACTAATTAATATATATATATATATATTACAAGGAAAAACAAATAATGTAATTTAAAACAAAATACTTATAATTCAAATATGATAAATTGATGGAGAATTTAATTTATTTGCAACTCATCTAAATTTTATTTAATAAAAATAAATAAATAGAAGTATTATTGACAATCAAATATTAATGATTCATTAAACTTTGAAAACGATTAAAAAAAATAATAAGAACAAAATTTTCCTACAAATACAACAACTTAAAAGAAAATGGACGGAGTATACATTATGTGAGTCGTTGGAGATCTCTAAAAAAATCATGGCGTATAACTTCAAAATTCCATAAAAACAACATGGCATATAGGTGAGTCAAAAAAGAAATGGCGTATAACCATATAGGCATAATTCACCAATAGGCAATAGCCAAAAATCAAAATGGTTAGTATTATAGAAAAAAGATTATTCTCAAAAAGTGATACATTGGGCAATACAGCCCACTAATGATTGACGTGTGGGACCAAATAATATTGGTTTCAAGGAGAGGAGATGCTAGATGCTCTTAACCCTAACGCCTTCATTTAGCCTCGTGGTTTCAAAGCAAGCTAAATACACCAACTTGCATTTTCAAAATTATCTCACTTTTTCTAGTCATTTCATGCATGTGTATTGTGATTGTTGTTGTACTCTATATTCTTTCCTTATTGGTCCACATCAAGATGTGGTTTAGAAACTAAGCACTTATCCTATTTCATGTAACATCAATTTGTTGTAAGGCAATATAGATATGTATGAAGAATATTACTTCGTCTATCTGTATTTGTATTTATATGTAAGACTTTTTTGTAATTTTTATTTTTTAAATTATGAGATATATTAATGATCTTTTTATAAAAATATTGTTGATTAAATGAAGATAATTTTTGTTTCTTGGCCAATTCTATTTACGTATAAAGACAAAGATAATAATTAACTCTTCCAAATTTTAAATTAAATGCAAAAAGTCAATATTTTAATGATGAGTAGGACAAGCCACTTTTTTTTTATAAAGAGGACAAATCACGTTTGTAGTGCCAAAAATGTTTAGATTAATTATTGTTGGAAAAAATGCACCCGATATTAATTAATTCACATGTTCATGGATATTTGATGAATATATACGAGCACAAGAAAGGTTTTGAGGGTGTGTAGAAGTAGCATCGGGCCACCAATTATACAACTTGGTATCAAATGACATAAACCGAAAGATAATAAAAATTCGAAATTAAATTTTGAGAAGAATTTTTTTTATAATGTAAATATGTCTGCAGGAAAAAAATTCAAAAATATATTTTGACATTTTAGTATAAACTAAAATTGTTTGCATAATAATATTGTATGGACTGAAAAATAAGATTTTTTACATAAACTAAGAATGTAATTTTAAAATTTTATAGGAAATAAAGTTTTATTCAACCCTATAAAAAATTATAATAGTCACATCTCACACGTAAGGTAATCATGTGCATCCTCCTCTCATTAGCAAGTTTATCAAAATTGTGTATTAACACGTAAGTTTGTATGTATTTATTAACATGTAAATTTATTAGGTGCAAAAAACGCATTAACCCGTTGGTAAATTCGTTCTGAATACTAAATTGATATAGGTGGATTCGCGAATTTACAGTAAATTTAGGTGAATTCGACGAATACGCCGATTTTACTCTAAATTTAAAATAGGCCCAATTAAAAAATAACCCTCTTTTTTTAACTCTTCTTCAATACGTTTCAGACTATAATGTTTACTCATCTCAAACTCAATCGTACCATTCTCATCTTCTTGCTTTGAACTCATGCTCGACTTCATCTCCACCATCACCGTGAAGGCCGACAAGTCGCAAACAGTTGATGAGTCTCAAACGGTGATATAATTTACTTAGTTTAATTTGATAGTAGTTTATGAGTACGAAATTTTGTATATTTTTATTTCATAATTAAGTTGAAAGTTTGAATTATTGACGAAATTATGGAATTATAAAAGTATATATGTTATTTATATATTAATTTTAATATTATTTTAATATGAGGTAAATTCGACGAATTTACATATCGAATTCACATAAATAAACCAAATTTATATAAAAATTCGAATTTGACAACCTTACTCAGTAGAACATAGACCAAAAGATTTTTCAACTCTCCACATGATTACACAAGAATTGAATTGAGACACATTTCTACTTTCCACATAACCACCCAATAATATAGATGTTTCACTTCTCTACATGTCTCTCTATTTATAGTAGATGATAGTGACTTCCATTTATGCATATATATGTGTTTATGGACATTAGTTATCATATCTCTCTATATATATGATTATGAAATTCTCAAGTGTCAAGAAAGATTTGTGCATCTCTTAAAATGTACTATCTTCAGAATGAATATAAGTAGTGGTAGCTGAAAAGCTGATGTATTTGATCAGATACATCAACTTTTAAATTATCTTTTTTATTTATATTTCATTCAAAAGTCATAGTTCTTATATTTCTACCTAGAGCATTTATTCAGAAATTTGAATTGATACACCTAACAATTACTATTTTTTATAAGCCTAACAATTACTACTATTAAGGTGCTCTCCGAAGTGATATAGCAAATCCTTGTGCCTCTAATTATAAACATCCATTGAGAAAAATATGTCCCTAAATTTTAGTCATTTATCAAATTATTAGATGCATTTATTATTTTCAATCATATATAATCTTTATTAATATTACTAATTCATATTATAATATATGAAAAGTCACACCACATACATTCATGTACAAAGGATATTTTGAAACATCCACACATAAAATAAATATATTAAATTCATTATTTATTTTTCTTAAAATATGTGAAAAATGCAAATGATATTTATAAAAAGAGACTAAAGATATTCAATAGAGAGTGGAGTAGAGTAACTCAAATAATTTAGTCTAATAGTAAAAAGACAAATAATAAATCTACATATTGATGCTTTAATCTCTACTAACGTAATTAGAGGAAGATAAACATAAATTATCTTTTTACAAGTACACGGTGAACTGGAAAAAAAAAATAGAATAAGGATACAAGTATCCACACACCCCACCCCTTGAGGACAAACCTTGAAGACCACATTTAGACCACTAAGGAGGCTTATCAAGTTGGACTTAAAAGGGAAATTTTGAAAACAGAAGTGAAATTAGATAAAATAGTTTATAATCAAGTTGAACCCCTAAGCTTATAAATCACTAAAGTCCTTTTTTTAGAAAAATTTGAGTGGTTAGTTTGTTAGGGAGGAAAAAATTGTTAACAATATGAATCAAAGTCTAAACCTTTTTAAAATTCTTTGAGCGTCTCAATTCATACAAGTGAACTACATTTTTGAATACTCCTATAGATGGCAATTTTAACTGCTAATTAAATTAACAAGAAAACAAGATAAGAAAGAATTGAACTACTAATCAATATAAGTCTCCCACTTTGAGAAGGACAGGGTTCATCTTGCCTATTATGTTCTTCATACTAATCATGACTTGTAACCTTACTAAGACAAGTAATAGCCATTATTCCAATTTTAGCAGAGCATATACTCTTTGTTGATTCATTATGTATATAATCAATTCTAACAAAATCTCATCATAATGGAAGAGTTGAAAAACATTATACTCTGCACAATGAGACAGCACTGCAAAAATATTTGAAAGTGTTGATGTTCAGCTAGCTAGCTAGGCCAATCCACTTGCTCCTTTTGATAGTGGTGATAACTAGTGGCTCTTAACCATGTCAGTACAATTCTGAGGATTAATATTCTTGTCAAGCATGCGTGTTTTACTTTGTTCTTCGACCAACCAACAATCTACTATATAATATTATAATTTCTATATAAACCACCGACACTTCTGATAGAAAGTGTATTCTGATGTCGACACTAATACGACAGCGACATATTAATTACATTTAATTAGTTTATTTTATTTATTTATTATCGATATTAGCATGTCAGTGTCAATGTTATGTCTGATGTTGTGTCAGTATATGTGGTACATTGGTATTAAATTTCATTTTACAAGAGCACTAGCATAAATTCAGCATTAACTTTGAGCATTTTCCACATGAAATGCTTCAACCAACGAACCTGCATTAAACTTGTTTTCCTCAATTCATTATTAACTTTTGGAATATTCATTGCTTGACTATAAAGTATAATTTTTTAGTGCTTCTCTCAATGGCCCACAAATGACTAATTGTGCATGAAAATGTTACGTAAGAGCACAATCAAGTATCACGTTGAGTAATTTACCCAACAACTAATAAAAACGTGTCACATAAATTTGCAAGTGGAGTAAATATGAATACATAATTTCTCAAAAAACAATTAAGTCTCACCAAGTTTTTTTTTTTTCCCGGTGTTCTCACAATTGTTTAAAATATATTTAAAATTATATTTTTTTTTAATCTTAAAAGTTATAGTAAATACTTTGAATTTGAAACAAGATATTCAACCTAACTGTATTCGTATTTGCAGTTAAGACTTAATATCTTGTTTAATACATAGCTGCATAACACATGTTTAAAAATGTTTTTGAGGCTTAAACTGGCTACAATTTTATTCTATTTTGAAAAAATAATACAATTTGTTAGCTACTCCATTTCATTCTTCCGTAGAATATTCTCTTGTTAGTTAATTTATTAATCGCTATTAATTCTATTATAATTGAGAACAATTACAAGGATATATAAATCAATAAACTATAACAAAGTTAAATGAAAATCAATAAACCAATAGAATAAACTACCCATGTGATTTATCATCATCGATAGAAATATATTCTTCGATTAAAGATTTCAACAACTTCTCCATTAAAGTTCTCAACTTTCTCTCCATTGTTCTCATGAGCTTATCAATTGTTTTCCTCATCTTCACCATTGTTCATAGGATATGGATTCGGAAGCAACCAAAACTAGGAAAATTATATACTTTCACCTTATATATGTAACTAAAAATTACTTATTTTCATTCTTATTATCTCCACCCATTAAGGTGGTAGAAAATCGATTTCCAACACCATTCTCTATTATGATATTCTTCATAAAATGCTCTAAGAACTCAACGTAATAAATGTTATTTTCTCTATCTTTGAATTTTTGTTTTTTTAATGTTGGACATACATATTAAAAAATAATAAATTTATCCGGTGTTTTGAATTTTTAAGGGTATAAAATAAAAAACATTATTAATTGAATCTTACTTTTTTTATAAATCAACATTTTGAGATAAAAATAAAATACTTAAAGACCAAATATCGAGAACAGATAAAGTAACCAAAATAATGTGTATCATACTAAATCCAACATAATGTCTTGAAATAAAACTCCATGTATCCATTTGAAACATGAACTACATGAACACAAAAAATATACATTAAAATTAAACTATAACACAATTAAACCCATTTAACAAAAAATGTGCGTTCAAATTAACCCAGTGAACACATCTAGTACTTGAACATACAGATCTGCCAATTTAACATAGAACAATGAACACCTGCATGAACAATGAGTCACATAACATAGATGATTTCGTCAAAAAATAACATTGATGACACTCAAAGGAAAAAACTACGAAGAATGAGATACAACGGTGTGAAAACAGATGCATGAGATAACACTAAAGGCGGGAGGCCAGAGAGAACAATGAAGGCGAGCAGCAAGTGCGAGAGGCCTAAGAGAATTGTAAAGGCGAGAGGTTAATATTTTGTTCGCAGAAGAAAGAAGAAATATATTGTAAAAGGATATAACAGCGCTTGTTTTTTTAAAAAAAAAACGCTGTAAAAAAGGTGGATATATTGCGCGCTTGTTATACGCATTTTACAGCGCTTTTTGAAAAAACGCTGTAAAAGGTGCACATCCAGATGCATTGTTATGCACCTATTACAGCGCTTTTTAAAAAAGCGCTGTAAAAGGTGCACTTATCCAGATGCATTGTTATGCACCTATTACAGCACTTTCTAAAAAAGCGCTGTAAAAGGTGCACTTATCCAGATGCATTGTTATGCACCTATTACAGCGCTTTTTCAAGAAAGCGCTGTAAAAGGTGCACTTATCCAGATGCATTGTTATGCACCTTTTACAGCGCTTTTTCACAAAAGCGCTGTAGTAGGTACACCCTATTACAGCGCTTTTTCAAAAAAACGCTGTAAAAGGTATTTTTTTTTTTTTAGTTTTATTAAATAATATGCTGTAAATTTTAGAAGCGCTTTTTTAGAAAGCGCTTTTTTTAAAAGCGCTGTCTTTTAGTCCAGAATCACTTCACAAATTTTATTCCAAAATCATTTTCACCTAGAATCATTTCACAATTCAGAATCAGTAGTACACAACAACAAAACAGCACTAAAACACACAAGAATCAGTACACAACAACAGATTCACTATATTTTCAAATGCACAAATATTCACAACAATCAGTTCATAATTACAACACATAACTACCATATTCACAACCTAGTATATACACAAACAGCACATATTTTCATTCAACTACTCATATTCACAACCTAGTATAATTACAGCACTATTTTCATACAACTACTCATATTCACAACCTAATATATACACAAACAGCACATAACTACCATATCCCTTACAGCTTGCCATTTCCCAGCAAATCAAATAATATTCATTTGAAGCACATACTGACACCAATCTTCCTTTATCTTTGTTAGTTCTTCTTCAGAATACGATGGACCGGAATTGTCAAAGTACTGATATAAAAATTGAACATAAATAAGTTAGAATCAAATATAAACATAATTTATATATAAAAATCAAATAATTAAAATATCGTACCGTTTCTGGGATTGAAATTTGATTCTTATCAACAATCTCCTTCATGAATCGCAATACATAGTACCCACAGTCGATGTTGTTAGTTTGACGAGGGCACTATAAAATAAAACATATAAGTCAATAATTATTTAATTGTGTATTGATTGAAAGTGAAATTTAAAAGCATATATTTCAAACCTTTATTGGAATCCATGTGATGTTATTTGACTTAAGTTTCGACATTGTCGCACCTCTTTGAGCTCGAAAAACTTGTAAAGCACTATCAAATAAATAAATGTGATTATAAACCAATGTGATCTTAATATATATATATGCAAAAAATAAATGAATATTACTTACGTGTCGAACAAAGTCTTTAACTCGGGGCGATTGTTGTAATGGTCGTGCAAGGGATCTAGGTAGTATATAACTTCAGAGGTCGCATTGATTGCAATTAGCACCCAATGTGCCCTACAACAACAAAAATTTAGTTTAACAACTAATAAAATAAGATCTCATAAATTAAAAAAGATATAAATATAGAATATATAATTACGTACGCTGAATTATATGCTGCGAGGAATAACTTATCCTTCTCTTTATTTGCTAATAGTATATTTAAAACGTATTTATTTACATTCGTTGGATCGTGTTTAAGCATGGAAATCTGATGCGGAGACAAGAATAAAAATCTATTCAACAATCTGCGCGCGCACACGAACTTCTCATACAAAAACCTTCAATAAAAATTTCAAATTAGATTAATTACCAATAAATTAAATTAATTACAAATAAATGAGATGAAAAGTAATTTTTACCTAATGTAAATGCTCATAACAGTAGCACTCAGCTCCTTATGGTCGAGAATTTCGTATATGTGCTCTTTTTCAAAAAATTCTTCATACGCGCCTCCGAATAGATCTTTATCCATGCTTATTATTCGTGAATCGTCGCTGCCCATATTTTTTTTTGCCTGTATGTCAAGAGACGACCCATATGGAGCAAGTCGTGGCTGACTTATTTTAGGAGCAGGAGCAGCAACTGATTTTACACGAACCAGTTTTTTAGCAGCAACAATTTTGGCCGCTTTATTACCCTCCAGCTTTTGCAGTTTGCCAGTTTTATTACCCTCCAATTTTTGAGGTTTGCCGACTTTATTTTTGCCACGAACATCCAGTCGTGGTGCGGCAGCTGGCTTGTTGGCTTGCTGTGCGGGTGGTTTATTAGTTTCAATCTGAAAAAATGAGGTTAATAAATTGTTAGTTTATTGAATTAGAAAAAATGACAAACCTTACAAAATAAGTTACAAACCTTTTCGGGCGATGTGACTGTTTCATTTCTGGGAATCTTCTTATCATTCCCTTTATTAGACTTTGTTTGAATCTAAATAAATGTGAAATTAAAGTTAACATTGTAAAAAATTCAGCAATTAAATAAAATTCAGCAATTAAACATACCTTGTCAAGGGAGACAAGATGTTTGGGCCATGCCACGTAGCTGCCAATTGCTTCGCCCAAATAATTCAAATCTGCATCGTTGTCCGGTACAGGCAACGGTGCATTTGGTTCCAAAGCAATGACTAGCGATACTTTGACATGACCCGCAGGAATTGGTGTGTTGTGCAATACTTCGCCCGGAGCATTGCACAATGTTCCCTTTCCGACCTTCCGATGAGTAGGGGAGGATAAGTATAGAAAGCATGGAGTGACCCCCTAAAACTAATGGTTAATTAATACACAAGTATATGTGAAACAAGAAAATTTAATGAATTTCACGTTGGGGCTGGTCCGCAAATTTAATTACCTCAGGAATATTGTTGAGACCAACGTTGCAACTTGCGTTTTCACTCTCAATATGAATTTCACGTTGGGGTTGGTCCGCAAGTTGCTTGTCTTTATTTGTCTTCACCAAGAGGGCCACTTGCTCCGTTAATACTCTAATCTTCTCTAATACTTCCTCGTTAGATGGATTTTGGCGCTTCTCTTGTGAAAAATAACTTCTAGGAGTTACGCCAAATCCTTTCCCCCTCACGCGGCCGGAATATTCAGGAACATTAAACACTTTACCCAAAATGTCCCTGCAACTTCCCTTTTTGTCCTCTTGATTTTCTGATTCAAGATTCGCCTAAAATACACATAGGATTAAAAAGATAAGTTCAAAAACATTTTAAAACACGATATTAAAAAAATATTAAAGTGATAAATATACTTACACAAAGTTCTATTACTTTTTGTACATTTTCGTTATCAACCACTCCATCTTTATTTACACGAGCTTCCTTCCACAATATATGACGACCCAACGGTTGATCGGATTGGGTGTCTTGTAGCTATTATCGTTAAGATCATAAACAAAATATTAGTTAGATAGTATAGATTATAATATACCACATTAATTAAATATACCACATTAGTTAGATAGTATACTTACAAGTTTTTGCTCTAGACGAGCATATCCCATACGATATTTCTTGTATGGGTGGGGAATAATTTTTGCCCTCTCGCGATTTGCCTTACTAATATTCTAAATAAAAAAATAACAATCTAGTAAAAATTTAAAATACGCTATGAATATGAATAATAAAAAACAAATGCTAATAATAAAATCACTTACAACAAACGCGGGGTCGAAACGTTTTGATACGAATGCGCTCCATTCCTCATTTGATATATAATGTTTATATATTTTTGGAGCTTCCGCAATCGTATTTCCTTCACGGTCTTTTAAATAACAATTTGAGAGGTGAGATCTAAAGCCCCGGTGTATTTTCCTGGCAACTCTGAGCACATAGCTCTTTCTCACCTCATCAAGAACAAAAGCTGACTGCAAACCAAATAAATATGTAGTTTGAGTAAAATACTTCAAAGCAGTATATTGTAAAATTTATAAATAATAGGGTGGAGTAAAAAAATTACCTGAATATCAGCCCACAACACATCTTTGGCATCCTTCAATGCCTTATCTCTCCAATCATCTATTGTGATTGGTATATTTTGACGAACAACAGCTCCAATATAGCTAACAAACATGGAACTGTTGGGGTCAATTGGTTGACCACTCTCATTCCATCCAACCTAATAAATAGTAAGTAACTCAATGTATTAACAGCAAACAAGGTATAATATATTAACAGCAAACAACAGATACATAAAACAACAAATATACCTCAAATTTTTGCCCAGTACTTCTTGCTTTTATAACATTTTGCATTATTGTTGCACCACGTTTGACTTCATTTTCGTAAGTCTTAGTGTTGCCAACTTCTTCATTTTGACAATCTAACCCCTTGTTGGTATCCATTTATCTACAACATGCAGTTCAACATCAACATATATAACATGCAGTTCAACATCAACATATATACATTTCAGTTCAGCACATCAACATGTAGTTCAGTTCAGTCTAAGTACATAGCAACAAAAAGTTAACATGCATGTTAGTGAAACAAAAAAATAATAACTACAATACCTGAAATAGTCATTGTAAAATGCTTAGGGTTACGGGTTCACAGACGAACGGCGCAGAAGACGATGAAAACGAGGACGAACGGTTACGAACGATGGTAGGGTTACGGGGTTCGCAGACGAAAACGAGGATGAAAACGGGTAACTTGAGGATTATGATGTTTATGTACCGATCGTAGGTCTAGGATGAGAGTAAGTAATGAGGAAGAAACAAGGAAAACTGATAGTATAATAGGGTTCGTAGGGTTCGCAAGGAGAAAGAGAACGCGCAGAGGAAACTGAAAAATTTACGTAAATGAAACTGAAGATGTTTACTATTATATATACGACCCTATTACAGCGCTTTTTTAAACAAGCGCTGTAATAGGTCTCATCATTTTATTTTTAAAAGCCTATTACAGCGCTTTTTCATAAGCCTTTTAAAGCGCTTGTCAAAAAGCGCTGTAATAGACCTTCCTATTTTATTTTTTAAAAGACCATTTTACAGCGCTTATCTGGGAAGCGCTGTAAAAGACCTTCTTATTTTATTTTAAAAAAAACCCTTTTACAGCGCTTGTGTGGAAAGCGCTGTAAAAGACCTTCCTAATTTATTTTTAAAAAGACCCTTTTACAGCGCTTGTGTGGAAAGCGCTGTAAAAGACCTTCCTATTTTATTTTTTAGCCATATTACAGCGCTTTTTTAGAAAAGCGCTCTAATAGGGTTCTATATATTAAATAACTCTTTGTTTAACCATGTCCAAAGGTTGTTTTTTACAACGCTTATGTGGAAAGCGCTGTAAAAGACATTCCTATTTTATTTTTTAGCCATATTACAGCGCTTTTTTAGAAAAGCGCTCTAATAGGGTTCTATGTATGAAATAATTCTTTGTTTTATCATGTCCAATGACTCTTTGTTTTACAGCGCTTAATTCGTGAGCCCTTTTACAGCCCTGTCCAATAAACCCTAAACCCTAAACCCTATAATAATATATTTTATTCCAAATTAGTTAAATTAGTTTTACATAAGCCCTGTAATAATTTATTTCTTCCAAAATAGTTAAATTATTTTTTCTTCCAAATTGTGTTTAACTGATCAACTCAAGTTCAAGCTAAATTGTGTATAACTTGAACTTAATTTTTTTTTGCTAAATTACATGTATAAGTTGAGTATACAATTACATACAGTATAAGCATAAATACCAAAATGCTCAATATGTTTGTCCAATTACATACAGATCCATTAATGATGCCAAAACATTTGTTTGTTCAATACATAAATACCAAAATACATAATTAAATACCAAAATACCAAAACACATTAAGATGCCCTTCTTCTTTTCTTGGTGGGATTCACATTTGTTTGTCCATTAATGATACGAAACGATGGATTAATCCAAATTCTCTCATCATGATCATCTCTAAGATATAAACCATCATCAGTTGAACCAATTTCATGTGGTTGTGATGTTGCAAAGAAAAGATCATTACCAACATTTTCATCATTATTGTTATCATCACTTATTTTATTGGTCGATAGGACAACGGGCCATTTATCATCCGCAGGATCAGTGACATAAAACACTTGTTGAGCTTGCGACGCTAAAATAAAAGACTCATCTTTGTATCCCACCCTATTAAAATCGACAAGCAAGAACCCTGACTCATTAATCCGAACGCCATTATTATTATCGACCCACTTGCAACCAAATATGGGAACACGAAACATTGTGTAGTCTAGCTCCCATATGCGCTCGATAACCCCAAAATATGATAGATTTGCATATATTGGGTTCTTGTCTTTTGCACTTGAGATATGCATCGCTTCAGCTACGAGATTGACTCCGCTATTTTGCATAGTTGTTTGATCATCTTGTTCTTTTGTATAAAATGTGTAGCCGTTAATTACATAACCGGTGTAAGAAAAGACATGTAAACTCGGACCATTTGCTAGCCACCTCAATCTCTGTGAAATTGATCCGGGGTCTACATCAAACTTTGACTTTATGTGATTTTTTAACCATGTTATGAAACTTCGATTGTGCTCTCGAGTTATCCAATTTTGATTCCTATTCATGTTCAAACTAGATAATTGATCCATGTGTATTGTAACATACGACTGAACCTCATCATCATTGTGCAAAACATACAATTGTGTCTGCTCCCATTCTGTCCTTGATATAGTCATTATTCTCTTTCCAATTATCCCTTCTCCTGATAATCTTCCCGAATGACGAGACATGGGAAGCCCTATGGATTCAACATTTGACAGATATTCAGTACAAAATTCAACAGCTTCTTTAACAATGTACCGTTCAGCAATACAACATTCTGGTCGACTTCTACTTTTTACGTACCCTTTTAATATTTTCATATATCGTTCTATCGGGTACATCCATCTCATATAAGCTGGCCCACAAAGTTGTGTCTCCTTAACAAGATGAACAGTAAGGTGAACCATTATATCAAAAAACGAGGGCGGGAAGTACATTTCAAGCTCACACAGAGTAACAACAATTTCCCTCTGCAATCTCGGTAGAAAGTGCAAGGCGTAGATTTCTCGACTCTATCCCAAATTCAGGATACTCGTGATCAATTTTTGCTCATTGCGGAGAATCCGCAGGGTGTCGAAACTTTCCATCTCTAATTCTTTCATCTGCATGCCATGTCAAGTGTTTTGAATCTTCTTCACTGCGATACATGCGCCTAAATCTTGGTATTATAGGAAAATACCACACGACTTTTGCTGGAGTAGATTCTTTCTTCTTATATCGAGATACATTGCATTTCGGACACGCCTTTAGTAATTCATATTCATTTTGAAATAAAATGCAATCATTAGGACACGCGTGAATCCTTTCATAACTCATACCAATAGAGCATAAAATTCGTTTAGCTTCATAGGTTCTACTGGGAAGTTCATTATCATCTGGCAACATATCTTTTAAGAGGGTTAGTAATTTTGTGAAGCTTTTATCAGACCATCCATTACTCGCTTTTAAGTTGTACAACTTTAGTATCGCCGAAAGTCTTGTGAATTTAGTACAACCATTATATAATGGTTTCTCTGCATCACTCAACAAGCTCTCAAACATTTTAGGACAATCACGAAGATCTTCTTCAACTGCTTTTGCAATCTCCTCAACTCGGTCTGGCTTATATGTATCTGTGTCGAAATCAGTTGAAACATATGTATCTGTGCGAGTATTATCATTGATTTTCTCACCATGTCTTATCCAACATGTATAGCTTTGATCAATTCCATACCATACTAAATGTCCTTCCAATTCATCTGCTCTAATGCGTTTTCCAAACCAACATTTTAAACAAGGACAAACGACTCTATTTGGATCTTTTGCATTCACCACTGCAAACTCAATAAACTCCTTCACTCCATTTTCATACTCTTTTGTCAATCGATTAGCAGACATCCATTTCCGGTCCATTTATAACCTATATATATAAATGCAGTTACACAATAAGCATGATTTCAAGTCTGATATATTATGACCTATATATATATTGATAATACACATATAAATACAGAAACCCTATTATATCATGTAACAATTTATATCAGTAAGCATGATTTCAATTCTGATATATTATGACCTATATCAGTCTGATATATTATAAATAAAATTTATCAGTAACAAATTATATCAATAACAATAAACAATATTATTTCAAGTTTTTGATCATGTAACAATGTAACAATTTCATGTAACAAATGTAACAATGTAACAATTTATCAATTTCATGTAACAATGTAACAATTTCAAATTATATCATGTAACAATTTATCAGTTTGAATTAGTGACAACAACAAATAAATCAATTTGTTTAGGAGGAAGAAGTAAATCAATTTATAAATTTGAATTACCTGAGACAACGTTGATGATCAATTTGTTTTAAAGGAGGAAGAAGTAAATCAATTTGTAGATGGGCGCACACGAGGGGTTCGCAGGGGAGGGGAGATGAGATTTCGTAGGGTTTTGACAACGTATTAAATTTGTTTTAAATTTGATTTTATTTACTTAAAGTGAACGCTTCTTTGAAATGAATGATTTTACAGCGCTTTCTAGATAAGCGCTGTAATAGGTCCTATAAAAATTTAATGGGCAAGCCTATTACAGCGCTTGTCTAAAAAGCGTTGTAATAGGTCAACCAATGACACAAAGCACAAGGCTTTTACAGCGCTTTATTTTAAAGCGCTCAGGAAGCGCTGTAAAAGCCTATGCAATAGCGCTTGATTTACAGCGCTTTCTGAAGAAGCGCTGTAAAAGGCTATGTGATAGCGCTTTCTGACCCTATATGACCCTACAACAGCGCTTTTTTTACAGCGCTTGTAGAAAAAGCGCTGTTGTAGCCTCCGTTATTTTTAAAAATTTATATTACAGCGTTTGTATTTAATAAGCGTTGTAAAAGACGCGCTATAAAATGTCATTTTTGGCGTAGTGTCCTTTTACACGACTATCAAACCAACTGCATCAAAAGGTTTAGTGTTTTCAACTTAATTTAAAAAATGTCACCTTATATACATTTTTAATTAGTTATTTGGATATATAATCGACATAAAACCAGTATTTTTTAATCTTAATTTCAATATATCCTTCTTTATTTTCCTGTATTTTTGAAATTGACTTAATAAGAATGAATTGCGTTCAATTTATAACTTAAAGATGATATTAAAGTCTATCTATCTTTTCACTCACCATATTACTCACACAAAGTCTAGTAGTGTTTGAGCCTAAGTTTGTAAAAAAAACTAAGTCACATATAAAAAGAGAGAAAATTTGATACCATTTATAAAGTGGAAAACTCCAAAACATAGAATCCAGTTTTGTAACGAGGGGTTAGACTTATGTCTATACTATGGACACCCACTAACATCAATCAATAGCCACTTGTTTGGTTATTCAAGATATTAGCTATGATATCTTGCATTCCAAATTAAAATCAACCAACACAATCACCATGTTTTTCAAATTAAAAGCCTAAACTCTTCATATATTAACTAAAGAATAAAAAATAAAATCATAATAGAAGCAAGGATTTGACTTCATCCGAACTAAAAATAATTTTGAAGACAAGACGATGAAAATCCGGTCGATAGTGCTTCACCACACAAGTCTCCTCCCAGAAAAGTTCCAAAATTTGCTCATGATATGATCATGCAAACATTTTTAATGCTCTTAAATCTTGATTGAATTATTATAAAAGCAAGGTTATCAACATGCATGCACGACAAGCAGTATATGTTATCTTTCGTGGAAGCATATAAAAATGCAGATGTGACCCCTCCTCATGTGAGAAACCATTTGATAGGCAATTACGTATTACCTCACATTTTGCTAACCATACAAGCACTAAATTAACGTGTTGATACAAGCACTAAATTAATAGCGTATTAAAGACCTTCAATTAGTCACTGCACTACAACATTTTATGGTAACTTAACGTGTTGTTCATTCTTTAGGCAACAATATTACTTAGTAAAGACAACAAAATGGGTCATCTTTTTGTTTTAATTAATATAATAGGTTATGGTGTATCATGGGTAGAGCTGTCAATTTCACAAACCCTTAATTATTGGCATCAGCTCACATATTAGAGGGGTAGAAAATTTCATAGTTTAAAAGGCCCCATAAAAGAAAAGCCTCTAAAACTTTGTGGGCTTATGTGTCCACTTTTTAAAAAAAAAAACAATTTTTTTTTTTAAGAAATAAATTTTTTTCTCAAAATTTTTCGATAAAATTATTTTGATTTTTTTCTGATAAAAAAAGAGTTACAACTTTGTTTTAATTTTTTTCTCGAAATTTTTTTTATTCGAGAAAAAGAATCTATTTTTTCAAAACAAAAAAAAAATATTTTGTTCACAAAATTTTTCGAGAAAATTTTTTTTGATTTTCTTGAGAAATTTTTCCAATATTTTTTGAGAAAAATTTCAAAAAATATTTCAATTAACAAAACATTGGGTCTATAAACCTCTCACTTAAAGCCCACAAAAATAATGAAATAATGGGTCGGACGGAACCTTAAAAAATTTATTTCAATAGGGGCCTAATATTAAGGGCTTAGTATAAGATTTTTTATAGGAGATTTGAGACTTTGGGACTTTATTGATAGCTCTAATTATGGATCATCTATTCTTAAAATACTCCCAATAACTATAATAAAACGTTACACCTACTTATGCATGTAACAATTCTACAACAATGCACATATTACAGACACAATAAATTGGTAAATTTCAAACACAAAAAATATCTTCAGATTATATATAATTAAAATTGATTTTACGTTGCCGTATAATTATAAATTAAACTAAAAACAGTTTACAATAAAAGAAGCTTTGTGAATTTACATTGGAAAAATTGTTTTCGAATTAATTTTTTTATGGTGTATTTTCGGCGCGAAACTGCTTTTTTTTTTTACTAAAAACTTTAATGTACACCCCAAATTTCCCTTAATACATATTAACTATATTAATTTCTTTATATATGTGTTTGATATGGTGTGATAGTTTTATACATGGTTGTTTTAGTGATTAATATCAATTATTTTATTATATTTATTTTATATATTTAATTTTCTAAAACTATAAGTATTTGGATATGAGTGTTTTGGAGAATAAAATTTTAATGTGGTGGAGTAAAATAAATTATTTTTTATTTTTTAAAAACTTTAGAAATGTGGTGAAAAAAATAATTTTGGGTAAGACCGTTGACACATTATTTTATCCGCTCTTTTTTATTATTTAAAAAAAAAATTGGACTTTTCATTCTTTTCAAAATGAAAAATAAAAATTGAAAATTAATAAATAATCAATTATTGAATTTCTGATTTAATTTGTTGTATTAAAAAGTCAAATCTTAAGTAATTAAAGTAAGGTTTTGAAAACGTTAAAATTTATCTTTGGAAATTATTGTTTTCTAAAAATATTCAACCTAATTTCTAACTATAAATAAGAGAGAAGAACACGAAGGAAGGAAGGAAAGAAAGAAAGAAAGAAAAAAAGTCTTAAAAAAACACTTAAGCAAAAAAGGAGCTCAATAATTGCAATTAGATACGTCTTTTCTATTTGTTTATTTTATTTTTTTCTCGATTTCTTGGTAGAATTTTCAATCACTTTAATAATGTTCCTTTATAATAATTGGTATATTGATTTAAATGTTTATTCTCGTTAACTCATGAAAAAGACATCGATCAAAAATGGACACCGCTTAAATGAATGTGTTGTTTATTTTTTCTTTTTAGCCAATACACCGTTCTCTTGCATTATCATTATTACCAGTATTATTATTATTATTTATTTTATTAAACAGAAAATAATAATAACAAAAGGAAAAACAAATCGGATATAGAGAAGAGGAAAAGAAATGCAATTGTCACTAGATTCAACCAATTAATATGTCGTTATGGACATTGCTTCATCTTAGTGGCAATCGATTACGTTACCTAGTGGATAGAGGCTTTTTCTTACGTCAACATAACCAAAAAAAAAGAGTTAATATGTCGTTATAACCTGTCAAGTAAGATTATTACTCACAATATCACAAATTTGAATAACAAAATGATGGATGAATTGTTAAAATTCAACACCATAACTCATCCCCGTACATACCAAAATTGAATGGCTCAATTGAAACAGCAAATAAAAACATTAAAAAAGTTATTCAGAAAATAGTCGTAACGTACGAAAATTGGCATGAGATGTTGTCGTTTGCACTACACGAGTATCGTACTTCAATGCGTACTTCAACTGGGGCAACCTTTTTTTTCCTAGTATATGAGATGGAGATTGTGCTACCCATTGAAGTAGAAATCTCTTTGCTAAGTATATTGATGAAAGCCAAACTAGAGGAGTCAGAATGGGTACAAACTTGTTTCGATCAATTGAATTTAATTGAAGAGAAAATGTTAGCGGCCACATGTCATTGGCAATTATACCAGAAGAGACTGAAAAAAGCATACGAGAAAAAAAATATGTCCTCGAGAATTATGGGAAAAAGACTTAGTGCTCAAAAAGGTTTTACCCATTTAAAAGGATTATCATGGAAAATAGATCCCCCATTCTTAAGTCGGAAAACCGACTCGTACCTAAGTCGAAAAAACGACCTTGCATCTTTCGCCGGAAAAACGACTTGCTTCCCAAGTCGAGAAAACGAGGCACATCTTAAGTCGGAAAACGACTTGCACCCTCATCCAACTACTCTCTCATTTTCGGACATAGAGAAAGAGAAAAGAAGCGCAACCGCTTCTAAATTCGGCCGCAATTTGTATTACTCTGTATTCAAATTATCGCCTACGACCATTCCTTTCTCCATCACGCCGTTGCCGCCATAGTAGGCCCGGCTTGCTTGGGTTTTTGCTTCTTGGGGGCACATTTGTTTTTTCCCTCCAACTTTTCTTTGCGTTCTTTTTGGTTGCAATTCTACTACTATTGTTTTAAGAGAGAAAGAGATGTTGGATTATGGGTTGACCCATAGAGCCCAATTTGTTTCATAAAAAACCTAATATAATCATAAAATGTTTGGGTCACTTTTAAATATTTTCTAGCTCGTAAGGACGTATTTAAAAAGGAATAAGCTATTTTGGAGTGTTGTAGTTTCTTATCTTTTGAGACTTTTATTTTTACTTAAAAAAGGAAACATTTTCTTTATCATTATTATTATTATATCAAAAAATAATAAATGAATGAAATCAATCATCCCACAATATTTTTTAGGCTAAATTGCATCTGTGGTCCTTTAACTTAATTTCAGTTAATGTTTTAGTCTTTTATCTTTTTTTTTTCAATTTGGTCATTTATTTTAATTTTAAGTGATAATTTGATCTTTTATATTTTAAAATGTCAACAATATTAATATATTATCCTTTTTTTTTGCAAAAATTCATCACAAGTTTCAAACAAAACCCATACAATTAATTATTATTCTCAATACAATGCAAATTTCATCACATTCATAACTTAAATCTTTAAATAAACTCATATTTTCATCTCTAACAACATCAAATAAAGAACAAAGGACCAAATCGGAAAAAATATATATATATATATATATATATATATATAAAGGATTAAAACGTTAACTGAAATTAAGTTAAGGGACAACATATATAATTTAGCATATTTTTTATTAAGAATTACGTGTGTTTTAATTTCTCATTGTACTTAGGGATGGTTTTCTCATTGCCAAACTAAATTAATAAAAAAAATATTTTCTTCTTTTATTAATGTATATAATATATTTATTTTTTTTATTCTTTTTAAGGTGATATAAATAATTAAATAAATAAATAGTTTGTATATAATTAATTATAAGGTAACCGTTATAACGAACGATGTAGGATAGTAATACTTTATCTACTCATAATCGACTCATGAATCTGAATATTTGGTTCAAGATCATCATTTTAGGTTTTATTCAATTTTTTCTTTGACAAAAATAAAATTGGTGGCGAATTTTTTTTTCGCAGACAAACCGAACGCGATATAGACTATTCACACCCTTTTTTGTCAACTATTGTTATTCACACCTTTATTATTTGCTTCTGCACACCATACTGGACCTCTTATTATACTGCAGCGGGCTTTTCTTTTCCTGCACCTTCGAATTACTTCATGTAACCTGCTTCTGTTTTGGGCCTTGTAAGTATTTTTACTTATGCACCTGTAAAGTTGCTACATGCACCCACTTCTGTATTTACAGTTCTAGCAGCAGGAAAACCATCACATTTTCTTTCATCAAGCCTCAGCGGAACACCAAACCTTTACTCCCCACCGGAAAATGTTCTATTTCTTCACTATGGCAGACTATTTTTGGCCATTTCTGGCCGCTATAGTCATTCATTTGGAAAAATAAATACTGCATTTGTTTGTCTCTATAGGTAAGATCTCTTTTATCAATATACCGAAAATAATAAATGTACTTTTCATATTAAATTTTTCATTATATCAAAAACAATATACCATTTTCGTCCACCATATGAAATTTATTATCTCTTCTAATATTAAAAAATAAAAAATAAATAAAATAGTTATTTTATTATTAAGAGAGATACGTAGTTGATCTTTTAAGACCGTACATTTAATTATAAGAATTTTTGTGAAAAAATGAGATTTAATTGCAGTTTTGATCCCACAATTTTAAAATTTTTACGTAATTGGTTCTCTATTTTAAAAGTCAACAGTTTTGTCCCCTCTGTCAGATTTTTAAAATAAAAAAATAATGATTTGACATATTTTAAATGACATGACATACAATTTTTATGATTTTGAATTATCTAAATACATTAATTATTCGTATGTCATTAATTAAATAACAAAACTGAAATATTTTTGAAGCATTAAGTTTTTATAAGACTTTATTGTAGTTTCACGAGTGTTAATCATTTTACATCACCGTATCATATATTACGTTATTTAAAACATATCACATTACCATTTTTTAATTGAAAAATCAGAATGAATGACTAAAATTGTTGGATTTTAACATATGGGACCGATTTCATGAGTTGGTAAAAATATGAAGACTAAAAATATGGATTAGAAACCTTTATAAGCTATTGTGTGATTTAATTTTACGAATATGCTATAATTGAATTAATATGAATGTATGTACTTATGTATGACAACAGACGAATTTTGCCTCTCTCATCCCCGTTGTTGACTAATTGGGAAAAACTCGTGTGGCACCCCCTTTTTTGTTGAAGTTGAAATTTGAGTTTTAAACAAGTTGGTGGTGTTTTGTATGAAAACAAGTATAAAAGCACTTGATGAATATAAGCTTTTAAATTAATGATGGTGTGACCCTTAATGAGGTTTAAAATGTGTCCAATAAATAATGATAAGTATTGAATGAGTTAAAGAAGTTGTCCAAGTCTTTGAGCAAAAAGAATACTCAAATACTACATTTTTTTGGGTCAAAAATACGGTTTTTGCACCAATATCAGAATGTGATTCGAATGATGCAAAACTTGATTTGAATCACATAACGCTTTGAACAATATGATTTGAATTATCCTAGAGGTGATTCAAATTACACAACACAAATCACATTGTTTATCCTTTTTTCTATTTTGTTGAAACCCTTAAACATGAGCATGACTTAGGTAGCTCGAATAAGAATTGAATGGATAGGATTGAAGTCTAAAACAATGTGTCAACTCTTAAGGTCGATACCTAAAACCATAACTTAAGATCATGTAAATGGAGTTATGTCTTACTGAATCTTGTATCTTGTGACTGAGTTATCTAAATATAATATCATTTGAATGTACAAGATATTGATGTGTGCCTCATAATTCGTTGCGTTGTACCACTTAATGATACGTTGTTGAGAAACATGGTGTTGTGTATGCCTTGAAAATATTTTTAGTCCAATATCATGATTATGTAAATGTGAAATGATGAAGAGCACTTGATATTGACTTTGAATGAATTTTGATGAACATTACGCATTCCACTTGAGTCATCTGATGAATAAATTAGATTGGATTTAATTGTGATGAATATGACCCATGCTAATGAGCCCACTCATGATGGAGTGACCTAAGCTGACAAGAAGAGGAAACTAGGTGTTAGGGTCTATGACCTATGTATTGTATGACAAACCTAGTGATTTAAGAGAGTACAATTGAATGAATCTGGTAGAAATTTTATGTTAAACGTTAAAGCAAGATTTATAGACTTTATAGCTTTCCAAAGGAGAATTTCTAGATGACTCATGGTAGTCTTGTAATAGAAATTGACATGCAACACACGCTTTTTAGTCTTACGTACATATTTTTGATTAATACTATTAATTTATTTCTCTTATAAGATGTAATGTTAAAGTTGAATGTATTTATATAAATAGTTTGTTTTAAGATGATCACCGGATTAAATTGATAAACTTTTGTGTGTGCTTGATTTTTACAATATATTTGTAATTAGTATATTATAATTATAGTTATATTTATTTAGAAGACATAAAAAGTAAAATTTGACCAATTAGTTAGAAACAAATACTTGTTTTGTGTATAAATTATATATTCCAATAACGTCTTTTGTGACTCATTTTTCTAAAAAATTATAGTTATTGTATTACAATTATTCTAATTTTTATTTTGACAATATTAATTTTAACTAATTATTTTGTGATAAAAAATTGTCTCGTATACAATTTTAATAATAAAAAATTTCATATTTTTGTTTTATTGTAAAAATCATATACCGACAAATTTTTGTCACAAAAGAATTAATAAAAATTAGTATTTTATTAATATCATCAAAATAAAAATGAGAACAATTATAATATAATAACTATAATATTTGAACACTCTAAATTTTTCACGTTGTTTGTTTGAAAATAAGTCGTTAAAGAAACTGAACATATAATCATACACGAGATAAATGTTTACCATTAGTCATTAATTAAAAAATATTATATATCTTTTAAATAAAAATGATAATAATTATAATTATTATAATAAGCGTAAGCGAGAGTTAATTTTTTTTTATTATTATATAAGAACTAAAATCAAATATGTTACATTTGTATATACTAAAATGGATTTTTTATTTTATTTTATTGGGACTAAATTAAATTTTTTAAAAATGAAATTTAATTAATTATTCAACCGTTGAAAATTAACTGTATTAATTATTAGAGACAAAAAAAATATTTATAGTTTTTAAATTAAAATTAAAAAAATTATTTTTCATAATTTAAACTAAATTTTTTGTATTTTGCGGAGATAATTATCATATTTGTCATATTTTGTAGGGACAATTGATAATATGAACACTCTTGAGTGTTTTAATACGGCGGTGGACTGGACCCGACGTAAGACCGGGTCTCTGACCCCGTACAACATGTCTGCAAATAAATATTATATTATTGTTTGTAGTTTTGTACTGTAATGTAGTAGACAATTAAATAATTCAACAAGTTTACATTATTCGTATAGTTTTTTATGCCAATATCACTATTTTATATACTATTAAAGTAACCAAAGGTATTCATAAAGAATATTGTGAATAATACTCTTCCCTATAATAACAACAACAAAAAATGTGTCCACACTACATATTGCAAGAAACTTTTGACAAATATCAAGAATTTTAAAATCAAACTTTATTTTAATAAAGTAGTTTAAACCTTCCGTTTTAAAAAAATGGTTTTAACCTATCTAAACATGGAAAAGTATAATAACCGACATTAATGGTCCATATAAATTATTATTTTTAATTAAGTTTTGAATTATTGTTTACACAATTGAGATGATAGTCTAATTATTGGTTTTAATTAAGTTTTGAAACACATATGACTTTATTAAATTGATATTGATTAAATTATTATTTCATTTATAAAAATCAAAATAAATAATTAACTCATATCTTTGAGAAGTATTGTCTAAAAGTTATTATTTTTATTTTAAAATAATTAAATTATTTTGTACATATTAAAAAATGTAGAAACAAAAAAAAAATATTTTTACTAATTTATTCATATTAAATAGTAATAAATTATGAATGTCATAAATATACAATAAAAAAAATTACATTAAATAAAAAAGTACATTAAAAATTAAAAAACCATTTTTAATGTGTTGGAACGGAGAAAATATTAGAAATTTAAACAACTTTTAAGCACAAATTTGGGGTTATCTATCTGATAGCGTCCGCTATAAAGGTAAATATTTTTGTAGGGAAAAATATTTGTTGAACACGGCTATAAGGTGAAGAGCCAATTCACATAAAAGTGTTTTTTAATTAAAAAAAGGAAAAGAGCATAGTAGTGTTGAGAATCTTAGATAAAAGGACACTCACTCCTCTGCTCACTTTGGCTTTGTGCTCCTCAAAAACAGAGTACACTCACTCACTCACTACTCTTATCACATGGCTCGGAGCTCCACAACTATGAAATGGGTCTTCCCCTTCCTTCCTCTATTCCTACTCCATTTCTCCCTCACAACCACCGCAGAAGACGGTAATGTTCCTCTTCTTTACTTTTTCAATCTCTTCATTCAATTTTTCCTCTATTACTTTTTGTCTGCTGAGATCTGACACCACAATTACTTGTTTTACATTTATTATTACTTGTTATCTATCTATGAATTTCATGTGTTTCTAGTTACCTTTCTTTTGTAAGGTCTAAATTTAATTAACTTTGTGGGTATGGAGTGGGGTAACATATGGGTTCTTACTACTATTTTTTATTTTTGTGATTTTAATTATAGAAACAAGAGACTGATCTATGTATGAGCTTCAAGCTCAACCTTAGAATTGTGCTCTAAACTTTGTGACCCCTTAAAATGATCATTATAAATGTTTTGTCTAGCATGTTCCGTTCGATTTTATTTAAGGTTTCCCTACTTCTACATTAAGTGAAATTAACACTATCATTTTCCATTATAAGTTTCAACATAGAAGGCCCACCTTGGTTTCATATTTGCTGTGAACATTTTTTATTCAGTGATTCTTATTCACTTTTGTGTCATCACATTTTGTTGTTTCGTTTTCAACCGACTTATGTTTCAATTTCATTTCTCCCTAATCCATAGTATCAACAGTGGAGTTAAAATAAAAATTAAGAAAACTATGATGGCTAAATAATTGAAAAAATTTGTACTATTTTTTTACGGAAAATACTGTACTATTTTATACTGAAACAATGGTACTGGTTGCAAGTGTTTAACAATGTTTTACACTTTTACATACTTCTAAGTTCTGCTCTATAATTGTGATAAATTTTTATTTTTTCGAATTTAAACTTGCAATGTTTGAATAATGTGTTAGATGTTATATAGCTCTTTTTTAGATGATGCTCTTTAAATGATTTTTGAATTAGGCATTTTATATTAATTTATGAATTTAATTTATATGCACTATCATTATAATTCTTTTTACAGCTTTGTTAAATTATGATCAATTATGTGTGTATCTTTATAAATAATAATAATAATAAAAGTTAAATATTATGAATAATTTAACCGTTGTAATTGTTTGACAGTATAAAAAACTCTTTACTATGACTGTATATATAAGTTAAAATTTTAATTTATATAATATAATATTTGAAATTAGTTAAAACTAGTTTATATATTTTACCCGAAGAAAAGGGCATTACAGAATCGGTTATATGAGTTTAATGAGAATAGTTAAATCAACTTATTAACTTGCACTGCAATAGAATTATGTAACTAACCCTCTTAGTATGACCAAATTCTCAAACCTAGTTGTATATGACCCACCTTGATTTTCAGTACACAACTGGAAATGACATTTATTCATCTACCAATTTAATATAATTATTTAATGTAATCACCGCAAAACATCGCCATCCTGCAATTAGTGATAAAGTTGAAGAACCAAAAACTTTACCCTAAAAATTACAGATCAAATGGCCGAAATACTGTAATGGGACTCATAGAAGAAAATTTTGACCTAGAGTATGAAATGAAAGAAAGCATATGGAAGGTACTTAGTTAAAGTATATATATGGGTCCCAAGCAAAAGACTTTTTCCATTCTAGGGATATGAAATGATGAAATGATGAAATGACCTATTGACATAGTGTTCCCGCCTCATAACACATCCTCTTTTCCCTCCAATCTTGAGCAAAGTTTAAGGACCTTTCCGTAAAGAACGCAAGCTCTATACAATGCTTTTACAATTATTGTCCTTTACGATTGTCCTTTATGTCACTAAACCCTAAATCCTAGTCCCATGCCCAAGCCATACTCTATTAACTATTTTTCTTCCAGAAACGGTACACCAAAGTGTTAACAAGTGTCCCTATTAAGAATTTAAGTTTAGAAAAAAAGAATTATTAAAATTTGTATAAATGAAATTTTTAAAAAATATATTATTATTTTTATTTATATTTCATTTTTGAAGGAGGAATGTGTATGTTTGTATAGCCAAAATAAAATTGTTTGATTATGGTCATTCTCTCAATAATTTTTTATGAGCTTATAATATTTTTTGAGATGCTACTTCAAATAATTTTTGATTTAATATCTTATGATTTTTCATATTTCTTTTCTTTATTTTTACTCTTATTATCTTAATTGAAAATATCAAATATTAATTAAATATATTTTTATATTTATTAGTTAGTTCAACCATTAATTTTATCAAAATATTTATATAAACTAATTTATTTATTATAAATTCATCTACTATAAACTAGTTTATCTGTTAGTCTCTATCTTTTTAACTAACACCCTAAATAAATGAAAGAAAATAAAAAAACAATGGTAAGAAAAAGAACCTTATATCTAATTGTCCTTGAGTCAAAGAAAAAGGATTAGAAGAGGAGCGAGGGAATGTGTAGGACCCAAGCGCTTAACGCGGGATCTGGTTTATGGTGGATCATACAAGACTTCAATTTGTTCCCCGTCAACATCTTTTTCTTTTGTCTTTTTCTTCCTTCGAATCTTTCCCATTATATTTGCATTGGTTTTTTGCCACAATACATTTTTCCCTTAATTTTGTTGACTACTTGTGCCACTGTGTGTGTGCATATGCTGCTGCTTCGCTAGTTGGCATTTTTGAAGGGTAGCTAATTTTGTTTCATAGTAATTTATTGTTCTAGTGTGGGCTTTGAGGCCCATTATTTGGATAAGTTAATTTAAATTACACTAGATAGTCTATTATTGGCGTGTTGCGCCGTTATTGTTATTGTTTTTAAAGAGGGGACCAGAGATAATTAATTGGAAAGAATGGTTATAGTTAATGTGCAATCACAATAAAAAAAATAAAGATGATATTTGCTACGCTCTAGTTCAACATAAATGTTGATTGCCATTTACATTTGGGTTGGGGCATTAGTGGTAGTGGACAAAACCTTGGCAATGATTCTGCTGTTGGCTCTCTTACACGTTGAAAATTTATTCGGCGCAGAATGTGGCCCCGTATTTTATTTACATGGCCCATTATTTTATTTTCATGTTATGCTCGATGCTTTTTTTATCTTGAGTGATGCTGCTTGCGTGAATCAGTTATTGCTATTGAGTTATTGTTTTGGGTGTTGATGAATTTTTTTACAACAATTTTTGTGAAGTTGACGGAAATTAATTTTTGTGACGTACATATTCAATAAGACTCGGAGTATATCGGGATGGGGTGGGGTATAGTAGTCCATAATTGCATATAGTCCTTTTCACTTTATCTATTAATTTTTTCAACCAAATTTATCCTTACTCACTGCATGGTAGTTTCTTATTTTAGAATTTAACAGTTGACTAGCGGGTGATGGAATTAGCTCGATTGTTGTCAAGAATCATTTCTCATTTTAAAATTGAGAGTAACATTTACACAACTTTAATAATATTTAAATTTTCAGGGTTAGTAGCAAATGGAGACTTTGAGTTAACCCCATCAAACGGGTTCCCTAGTGAAGCAATAATAGAGGGACCGAGTGAAGTCCCAAACTGGAAATCAAACGGCACCGTTGAGCTAGTTGAATCAGGGCAAAAACAAGGTGGGATGATCCTGATAGTACCACAAGGTAGACACGCAGTTAGACTAGGCAACGACGCTGAGATTAGCCAAGAATTAACGGTAGAAAAGGGTTCACTTTACTCGGTCACGTTTTGTGCGGCTCGCACGTGCGCTCAGCTCGAATCTCTTAATGTGTCGGTGGCAGGTGCATCACAGACGATAGACCTGCAGACACTCTACAATGTACAAGGTTGGAACCCTTACGCGGTTTCTTTCAATGCGGATACGGAGAGTTTTAGGTTGGTATTTAAGAATCCAGGTATGGAGGATGACCCTACTTGTGGGCCCATTATTGATAACATTGCTATCAAGAAGCTTTTCACTCCTGATAAGCCCAAAGGTATCTATCTATCCACCACACTAAAGCCCATTCTTCTTTATCTATATATCAACTCCTTGCATTTAATGCTTTGCTCAGAATACTTGTGACCTCTTTTAATGTTGGGATTTACAGACAATGCAGTAATCAATGGTGATTTTGAAGAAGGTCCATGGATGTTTAGGAACACTTCAATGGGTGTACTACTTCCAACAAACCTAGACGGAGAAACTTCATCACTACCCGGTTGGATAGTCGAATCAAACCGAGCCGTCCGCTACATTGATTCCGATCACTACACCGTTCCACAAGGACGGAGAGCCATCGAGCTTCTCTCTGGAAAGGAAGGCATCATATCGCAAATGGTTGAAACCAAACCCGACGAGACATATAGCTTGACATTTTCATTAGGTCATGCTGATGACAAATGCAAGGAACCTCTTGCTGTCATGGCTTTTGCAGGTGACCAAACTCAAAACATTCATTACACTCCAAATTCAAATTCTACATTCCAAATTTCTAGCCTCAATTTCACTGCCAAGGCTGATATGACTAGAATTGCTTTCTATAGTGTTTACTACAATACTAGAAGTGATGATATGAGTTCTCTGTGTGGGCCTGTTGTGGATGATGTGAGGGTTTGGTTTTCTGGCTCTAATGGGCTTCGTGGGTTGGGCTTTGTAAGACTTGGCCTTGGGATTTTGGGTTTAGTTTTAGTTCTTCTTTAAAAGGGATTTCGTTATGTTTTGCTTTATTTACTTTTATTACTACAAGCCTAATAGGTGAAGTCACATTCTCCAAAATTGTTGTATTGTGAATTGGCATTAAGTTTAGAGTTTATGCTATATTAAAATTTTAAAATGAAAATGAGAATGATTAGTTGTACGTGTCATTCATGATTATTAGGTATTTGGATTTGCAGTAGTTATTTGACTGCATGAATATACAAGTGTGATCGGACAATCTAAATTTTAAAGAGATTTTGATTTTTTTAAAAATTAAAATTTCTGAATTTGAAATCTAGCAAGTAACCTCGCAAATGCATGTAGTCAATGATTGCAATTAATCTGAATCAAATTCTAAATTAATGAGTAAAATATTCTTCCTTTTCTTTTCCTATGTGGCACACAAATAGGACTAAAAAAAGTAGAATTTTACGCACTGACATCAATCTTTGATGTCCAAAGGATACTGCTTTCAAGATTTCTCAAAGATTGAATCAAACTTCTAAATGAATCCATCCTAATATTGTACAATGTGTGATACATGGAATGTGGTAGTTGGCTTGCATCTCAAATTGTTGTTTGTAAATAATTCTCGACAAAGAGATGAAAGTGGATTGAATTTGCTTTCTCTAGAATGTGCTGCACAAAAATCATTTGTACAAATCTAGAGTAACTTCAGTGATAAGATTATATTTTCAACAAATCCAAGCACAAGTGTCCCCTAAAATACACTATGACATGTAGTGTTTGAGGGTTATCACTATGACATGCATTACATCATAGAATATATCACATACTTTAAAGTGGAGTTAAAAATTAGTATCATTTAAAAAATCCATAATCTACTAGAATTAAAATAAGAAGAACATTAATTTTTATAAATTATTATATTGTTCATTTTTAAAAAGTGTTTTTTTTTCCATATTTATTCATTGATATTGTCTTTGTGAATATTTTTAAAATAAAAAGACATGTTCTATTGGTGACTAGGAAAAATTATAGGTATATATTTTATGTAGAAATATAAGATGTGAAAAATTCTATGTAGAAGGGAGAAGAGCAAAGAGAAATGAGAGATATAGATGCATAAAAAATTTATGGAGACAAAAGGAAAATACGAGATAGATAAAAAAGATGTAATGACATAAAAAGAATAAAGATATGAAATAAGAAGAGAGACCTAAAAGAAATAGACAGATGAGAATAAATAAAAGAAATGAAAAAGAGTGAACATCTCCTCTATGATTTTCGAAATAGAATTAGTTGAATCTTGTCAATAAATTTTATTCTATCGTGATGATTCTTTTACTAGCTTATCAATCGATCAAATATGAAAAATGTTTGTGACACCTTCTACCATCTTCTTCTCCAACTCCAAGTTGTTTGATTTCTTTTACTATCTCAAATCTTTGTATCATTCATTTTGACATTTCTTTGTTCTCCCCTTTATCATCAAATTTTGAAATGCACAAAACAACACCGATGAAGCTTAATTTATGTCTATAGTTCGTGATTTGAAGTTCATTAGGTGAATTCTTTGCTTGTTGGATGGATCCTAAGGGGTATGTGCAAGTTGCCGCATATAAATTATTTCAGCTAATAGTCGAACTTGATTACTCTTGATTGATTCAATATTATTGTATCTCGTTAACCCCTTATATACAATTATTTGGTTATAGTTAGAGATGACAAAGAGTATAACATAGCTACATGTTATCCTATTTTGTTGAATCAAAACAATATTTGGGTTATATCTATAAATGTGAGGACATCCGCTAAACGAATATTTCATGAATTTTTAAATATCTACTAATATTATCTTATAAATAAAAAAAAATCATTTATGTATAGAAATTATTTATTTATAATTAATTACTTTTCCTCCTCTTTTGTCAACACAAAAAAAATAACACATAAATAATATATCTTTCTATATTTAATAAATAAAAAATATTTCTATAATTATATAATCATTTTTTTATTTCCTCTAAAATCATTTCTTTATGTGTGTTTACCTTTTAAAAATGTTTTGGTCTTTTCATGCACTCATACAAGTGCTATTTATGTAAAAAAAAAGGCAGAACTTATTAAATTAATAT
>JBBPBP010000002.1:4106052-4120663 GCA_037974735.1 Cicer chorassanicum
CAATAAATAAATATATATCATATGTGAAAATAAACAAATAAAAAAAAAAATACAAAGTATAAAAAAAATTTAATTTATATGCACTATTAGAATAAAAAATATTATACTACGTGTCTATCGTGACCAATAATAGTTGTGACTTTAGAGATAACTAAAATAAAAGTTATATAATCTTTAATGCTGATTCAATTGATAAATATTGATATTGTTATATATTTTATTTCGATTTCATAGTGTAAATTACTTACAGTAAAATTTATTATTTTTTATGAGATTAAAAAAATAAAATAAAAGTCATATATTGTCATTACGTCTAGCTGAGATATTGAATGCCTTGTTATGTGACGGTCAATGAATGTATATAAATTAAAATTACAGGAAATTAATTTTGAAACATAAATGAAATGAAATGAACGATACAACTAAATGAACAATACAAGAAAAAGAAAAACCCGTTGCTTTTGAGGAGCGTGGTCGTGACCGAAACGAAAAATGTTTCACTATAAAAGGATGTGATCTGAGAAACATAAAGCCTGCGGAGAGAGAAAGAGCAAAAACGAAAGTGCGTGGCAAATTTCTAGAGAGAGAGAGATACACATCATCCTCTCTCCTCAATGGAAACCGGCGAGCAGGTTCTCCCTTCAGCCACCGCCACCGCTCCGACCGCCGGCGATCCCACCGCCTCGTCTCCTCCGCTCGGGGATCCTTTTACGGTTCCCGATCCAGCTATTGACCCTGACGATGTTGCTGAGCCTGAAATTCATCTTCTGATTTCAGACGAAGAGCATGATCACGATCATGAGCATGACCACGATCATGAACATGATCATGATGAAGGCCAGGAACGCGATCATGTGGCTGATACTGTTGTCTCCTTCGATGATCTCAAGCTTAAGATTATTAAGCAGGTAAAACTTCTTCTCTAGTAGTAACTGATTTATCTCTCTCTGTAATTGGCGTTCAGTGATACTGTTTTATAGTTGAATTGATCGAAAGAATCGAAAAAACTGAGAGAAAATGGTTGTTGAATTATCTGAGCCTTTTGAAACTGTAATTTGATACGTTTGCTTAAAAACCTAGTAATATTGTGTTTTCACATTTCTAGGGTTTATGTTTGGATATGTTCAATTCTTGTATTAGTTAATTGACTTTGCTTTAAGTAATTGGCTGATTTGTTCAGATAACATAGTAAATTGTTTTTGTGTTGGTTTTGAAGGTGGAGTATTATTTCAGCTATGAAAATCTGCCCACTGATAAGTACATGCTGAGTCTCGTGAAAAGGAACAAGGAAGGGTTTGGTAAGTGATTTTTTAGTATAGTTTTCTAATTTGATTTGAAAGTGTATTGCCTTAATTGATTTGGGAAATTTTGTCGAAGTTTCAAAAATAAATATGGTTGTTACTGAGCAGAAAATGTTGGTTTGAAATGTGGAATAATGTGGGTTATATTTTGTAGGAGATCCTAATTAAAGATGAATGTTAGATATTCCTCTTTCTAGATTTCCGGACTTTTGAATTTTGCCTATACGAATGAAGTTGTGAAAAACCAAATGTTGCAAAGTACTGGTTACAGAGTTGAATTGGCAGCACGGTCATTGTTCAGATTTTCATTTCTAGTGACAAATTGTAGATGTGCAATTACTATTATCTGACATTTGAGTTATTCAGTTATACTTCTGGGGGATAATGGATGATCATATTTCCTCTTTCTGAAGATGATAGAGAATGAAAGCATATTTGTAAATGCAAGTGGGCTTATTTACATTTTCAATTTGTAATTATTTTCAAAGGGGATCTGTTAAAGTTCATGATAGGAAAGGTGATTAGTGAAAGTGATTTGAATTAAAAGGGGTCTGCCAATTGTAGCAAGCACACTTTCAGTATATAGACTAAACCCTGTGTAATATAAACAATGATAGTATCCGTACTATAAACTAATATTAACTATGTAGTTCTTTTTCTAGAATGATATTTAACAGTTACTTCATTATATGAAAACCTTAATGAAACTTTGGCAGAATGATGATTGATATTTAATTAATTTTAAGAGCATTAAGTAATGCACGCACACTTATTTCCGCATGCATCATATAAACATGATGCTTCTTGTTTGCTTTTGGACTATAGTGAAGCATCTATTGCTGTCTTTGCTACTTTTTATTGGTATAACTTAGGTAATCCTAGTTCCATATTATTTGTAGAGTCATTGTTATTATTTGTCCATAGCTCCGTTCATGTATTTGTTTATCCTATTGTGTAATTCCTAGTAATACTGTTCATGCAGTTCCTATATCAGTAATTGCTTCTTTTAGAAAAATGAAGAAACTCACTCGAGACCATTCATTTATTGCTGCTGCACTGAAGGAATCTTCACTGCTGGTATAATTCTTCCTTCCTTGTTTTGTCAACATGTAATGCATTGCAATCCTCTACTTCTAGTACTAAAGAAAAATTCTTTTATTGGGGACTGTAGATTGTTAGTGGTGATGGGAAAAGGGTTAAGCGACTCAATCCACTTCATTTCAATGAATTTAAAGACCATAAGGTATTTACTTAATAGAGTATGGTACTTATTTTAATCTGTTCTTTGTTATCCCGAATCTTATTCTTGGACTCTAGTTATATACTGTTTTGGCAGAGAATTTGCCGGAGGACCATTCAAAGGAGAACATTCGGCAAATATTCCAAAAAGCTGGAAAGTATGATGTCTTCCTTAACTTATCCTTTTTTTCAGTCTCATGAAAGAGGTTATATTGTTCTTCCAAATTACTAATTGTAACATTATCTTCTAATATGCAGTATAAAGAAGATAACCATTCATGAGCCGCGTTCTGCTGCAGATTCTGCTAAACATATTAAGCAAGAAATGTTTATAAGTACTAAGGTACAAGACCAAACTATTAGTTGAAGTGGTTTTGAACTTCATTCCTTAAGGTTACAAGACCAAACTCTTACCATTGAGTTGACACTTCATGGACAAAAACAACTTATGTTAATTTAACACCATAATATGGAGTGTTTTTAATTTTTCATTGCATTGTTGCTTTTTACTAGAAATTCCATTGTGTAGATTTGCACCATAAAGCAATGAATCCCAATATGGATTTTTTAAATATATTTTCCCTTTATTTTTTTTACTTAATATGGATGTGATTATGTGTTTAGTTGGTTTCTATTGTAACTACAGTTACATGCTAAGTCAAAAATTGCATTCTTAGATGATGCGTGTTACACTGTAATAATGGGATCTCTGAAGCTTACCCTTCTATAAGGAACAAAATAAAAGAAAGTGCCTTCCTCTTGTTACCCACGAACATGGGGTGAATGAAACTTCTTGTGGCATTGATTTGATTTTTATAGGTTGCATGAAATAAAGTTTACCAATTTCTAGTTCCAACCCTAAATCAAGTAAATGCCCACTTTGTAAATAACTGTTTTAAAATAGCTAGATTTGATTTCTTATTTATGTGCTTGAATTTTTCTGTTAAAGTTGGATAGCAATTTTGGCGTTTGATTGGGTTTGAAATAAAAATTGATGTTGGATAGCAATTTATGTGCTTTAATTGTTCTGTTAAAATTGTGTTTGCTGGGTCTCATCACCTTCCACCTTGATTTTAATACACAATTTAATTTTGTATTTTACTTTTTGTTGGTGACATCAAAGCTGCTGAAACATGAAACGTACTATGGAATATTTCAATTTGCCACGAGATGCCTCATATAAAAGAGCTACTATTCTTGGGTTAAGTTTTTAGGCTTTCTGGTCCTCATTTACAATGTTCTTGGATAGATATACGATAATCTTGTGTTAGCTCTGACCTGCTATATTCTTCTTTGACTTTGGTGCCTTTATCTCCTTATCTAATGTTGTTTTCACATCATTCTATTTTACCTATCTCTAGTTACATGCTCTTGTGGAATATGAGACTATTGAGGCTGCTGAGAAAGCTGTAAGTTTAAGTTTATATATTTTCATATTATCTTTAGGCCTTTATTGTCTGAATGGTTTGCTTAGTCTCTATGGTGCCAATGCTGATTTAGGTGGCAATGTTAAATAATGAACAAGACTGGAGGAATGGAATGCGGGTTAAATTTCTCAATCGAATGGTTAGTTGCAGTTATCTTTTCTTGTTTGGCAAATTGACTGTTATTGGTGTTGATGGCGATTTTATGGTTTAGGGGAAGAATGGACACAAAAAACAAGCTTGGAAGGGATCTAATACTGAGAAGAATAGCTCAAGCCATGTATCTGAGCAAACTAGAGATGAGGAGAATCATGGTTCACATGAGCATCATGAAGATACACCTAAGGAAGAGGTATGGGCTGCATTTGTTTTTCACCTTTGCAGCATCCTAGCTAGTATAATTGGTTCCTTTCCCTTTCAGGATGAAATCATATTATTATCTTCATATGTGAGAAATTACAAATAACAAATTCTTGTAACCAAGCATATTCCAATTATCAAGATGCCATGACATCATGATAATTGATAGGCACTACAACTATCACTTTGGGGTTTGCACTACACAATACCTACAGTTTTGTGGTTTGGATTTAATGGAGCATTAGCACACATTAGTTGTATTTTGGAGCATAGTAATAATTACTGCTTGCATTCGTATGAAAAGCAAAAGTTCCAAGTCTTGTTGTGTGTTGGAGCTTATATCATATCCCCTCGTATGCTATCTTTCTCTTAGGCAGCTTCAGAATCCTTTGTCTTTTGTTCAACTTTGTTTTCAATCAGGATCCTGTAGAAGTCCGGTCTATGTGGTTGCTCATGCTCATGATTTTAGGCAAAGCCAATATAAGCCTGGTTATTTGAGATTCTGAAACCTACAGAATCCTGGAAGCACTAAATGTGTTACTTTGGATATAAGTGCATTGGAATCCATTATTTTCAATTATGTGTTTGAAAGAATATCTCACAAACAGGTTAAGTATTAATCAGGTTACATTTGTCTCTGGTGCTTACCTGTCATTACAGGATGGGGAGCATTTGCCAAAGGATAAAGGTGGGCAGAGGTACAATAAACAAGGAAGATCAAGAAAGCATAAATACCGTGCTACAAATGGAATGGGTATCTTTTAATCTATATATATTTGGGAATTTCATTTTATTTGATTATAATATTATTTTGAATCCCTTCTTTTTTTAATAACTTGTTGCATTGTTTTAGGCCATGGAGGTACATCATCTATTCATACTGCGGAAGCATCAAAACCGCCTCCTGGACCAAGAATGCCTGATGGAACAAGGGGTTTTGCAATCGGACGAGGTCGTCCTCCTGTCCCTGCATCCAATTAGCAAAGTTGAGGCCATACAATGGACTGTATTTCACTGTATTTTCAGTTGTTTAAACGATGTACAAGTTTTAATTTGGTCCCAATGTGTGTTTGCTTGAGTCAACGTTCAAGGGTTTGTTGGACTGTTAATTTTGTGGTCCTTTCTGGTGAAAGGTAGCGTTGGTGGAGCGCAATATTTTAAGATTATTAGGCTGGGAAATATGAAACTTTTTTTTTTGTGTGGTAATCCTCACCATACGAGGAATTGTGTAGCAAGCAATATTCAATAACAAGAAATCTGTTGAAAGGGATGAAAGCTTCATGTTTGATATTTTATTGAAATGATCTTGTTAAACTGGAAGTCCTTAAGCCATCTCTTTAGTAGGATTTTACTACACAGTGATGAAATGACAAGGCAATTTTACTCGTTTGAGATATTTCGTAACGATGAGGGAAAAGGAAGATTATTATTTCGTTAGTTTATAGGAATTTTACAGTTATAGTACACATTGGAATATCAAATATTTCCATTTTATTAATAGTTGCCAGTGGATATTTGAGGATTCGAACATAAAGTAGAAATTTGTTATCTCTTGTTTGCTCTTTGCTCTGTTTCATTGAAAGTATGGTTATTGCCTTTCTATACTTGAAAACAGAATGTTGAGTTGGGTATAGATATATCTTTTTTGGATATTTTGGAGCTACTTCTAATGAATTTTGTATGCTTTGTTTAATTCATCATGTAAACTTTTTCTAAAATCAATCGGCTTGATATTTTATTTTTGCAAACCATTCAATGGTTTTCACTAAACTAGGTATAATTAGCACAATCTTTGTGACTTGTTTTCTATACAAATTGCATGACCATATATATTGTCAAATTTATTAAACTGAATCAATCAATAATTAATAGTATGTCGGAACTTAGAAAGGGGCTCTTGATATTTTGAACAAACGATTGAGAAGCACAGCTATGCTAATTTGTACTAGTGAGCTGAGGTACACAGTATTTGTAGCAAATGGGAAACAAATCAAAACTACACATATTACTAGAGAACAAATGCAAAAGGTATTCTCCACATGGAACATGTATCAAACCAAATTGAATCACCTTATGCAATAATGCATCTACAGCAATAAAAATAAAAGAATACAAGAGAGAAAATTAAAAGAGAGATAGAAAGTTGTAGAGAGTGCTGCAGACACTCCTCCAGCAGCAGAGGATCAGGATCTAGATCCGTATCAAACACGTCCATTGATTGGCAAATGGGTTCATAATAACATGGTGTAGCCGTAGAAATAGAAGTTCAACCACATTGTTTTAAGTGGCAGTTCAAACCTAAAACTAGTTTTAGAAGTGGCAATACCAAACGCAATATATACTCTGTTTGCATCGAAAGCACCTAACAAATCGAAAATGACCCCACAAAGAGAAAACGGTTTCGTTTCGGCTACGCGATGATATCAAAGTAGCTAACACAAGAAAGTCGCAGTTAATTACCGCCATTTGACACTTTCCCTCCTACTGATATATAAAAATGAAAATATCCTTTCTCCGGAATCGAATATACTCGCGCCCATTCCATTCTACTCGATAATAACCGTTTCTTCCTTTTTCTCTTCTTCTCACTCTAATCTCAGATCTATTCTCTCTCTCTTTCGCAACGCATTCATGTATTCACATTCTTGTTTCCTCAACCACCGAAATCTCCCTCTCCGTCTCTCTCGTATTCACCGCCTCTCTCTTCCTCCTTCTTTGTCACTCGTCTGTTCTTCCCCTTCCAACTTCGATTGCGCCAACCTCAAGGTACTCTTCTACTCATTTCAATGTTTATCAAGATTAGTTTTCTTTATACTTTTGTTTAATCTTGCGTGAACGTGAATCGTGTGATATTATTCATTCATTGTTTAATTGTTTTATCGCTTCTTCTTCAATGTTCTGCAGTTACATCCATTCATTATTCATCAATACAGGTCTTGTGTTCGACGAAATGTTTCAACGGGAGCCTTCGACGAGGTACACCTTATTTAAATATGTATATCAAATTAGTGATCGTCAGAACCGAATCTTAGATTTTAACTATCAATGTTAGCAGCTACTCTCATTTCTTAGATCATTAGGAGAAAACATCCATCGTTAGATCTCTGCATTAATGATAAAGTATTCACGATTAAGTAACATAATTTTAAGTTGTGCGTGAACATTAAATAATTTTTAATAACATAATATTCAATAATATATCCAAATGTGATATAGGTTGTATTTTTTCTCACCTCACTCTAAGTATACAAATATTCCTCTCACTTGATTTTATCTGGTTTATAAGTTTTACTGTGGTTCTGTCCAAAAAAAAAAAAGTTTTACTGTGGTTTTTACTTTTAAAATTGTCGATAGAACTCAACCGAGGTTCTTGATGCTCTGAAACTATAATCTGTTTTCTGATATTAAGTTTTTTAGAGATAAGTGTTATCATTTCAATTGCATCTAAAGAAGATTATAAGTGCTAATGTTTTATTTTAACTACATTGAGATTTTGGTTTAAAGAAATTTAGCAAACAAGTGTTCTTGATTATTTGATTGGTGGCATTTGCGGAACTAATGTGATAACAGTGATGTCAAATAGCGGCACTATAGTGTTGCAGAATTTAAATAAATCTCTATTGTTCCGCAATACACTATTTAGTATATAGTGTTGTTTAATAGCAGCTATGACGGCGCTATAACTTGGTAGAATTTGAAAAAACTACTATTTTCTGCGATCAGCAATTGACAACACTGTGTGATAGTCTGTAAAGTTCATACAATTTATGGGTTTATATTTGGCGATTTAACCTGATGAATCCCATCTCTAATTTCTAGCAAGTCATTGCTTGTCATGAGTTGTGATTTATCTATACTGTTGATGATTCAGTGTCATGACATCTGTTATGTGTTACAGGATTCATTTGACTTTCCAATACTTGATGATTGGAATCCTGAAGAGAGTTCTTCATATGTGCTCTCATCCAGTGATGGTGAAGACTTTGATGGCGATGTCTTTCTTACCCCGGTGAATGATGTTGATTTGCCTTCTGTTTCTGCATCAAATAATGATGCTTTAACAGTGGCTGCTCATCGGCTTGCAACCATTGGGAGGGGACACAAGAAACATAGGCAAGTATGTTGTAGAACTTGTGCAAATGGTTGTCTTTTATACCCTTATTTTGTCAAAGGAATATTTCACATGTTGAAAAATGAAACTAATATTCTGTAGCATTTTACGGTTACTAGAAATTTGGTGTGATTTTACTATGTTTCTTCCTCTAAGGAATTTATTACAAAAAAATTGGAGTTCTGCTACATGTATTATATTTATGTATAGTACTGTCACTAAATTTTTTACAAAAAAGCACATCATAGATGAAGATTTGGAGATTAATAGACATCAAAGGTGTAGGTGACCTAAATGAATTTTAGATTTCATAAGGATTTTGTGAGAGCTGGAAATGCATCTTTACGGTTGGAGCATGATTGGCTTTTCTGTCAGCTATTACATGAGTTATTAATATTATTGATTGCATTTCTATTTCTGTGTGATGTTACGTTAACCCAGTTCAGGTTTTAATGTATTTTCAGGATCAAACTTGGCCTTTTCATCACTGTGGGGCTTATAATCCTCTTGACAGTGCTGCTTTTATATGTAGATTGGTGTGCGTGGAAAATTGTTAGACTGCCGTTATCACCTTTTTACTTGACCTGCCCATTTCTCGTATCAGCCATTTTAGCTTCTTTTGCTGGCTATGTTTGTGTCCCAATTTTTCGTCATATTAAAGCTATCCATGTTATCAAGCAACAAGGGCCTCTTAGACATCGCTTGAAAACAACACCTACATTGGGTGGTTTATTTTTTGTTCCTATTGGTATAATTGTTGCTCATGTAATTGCTGATTCCTCATCTATTGAAGTGTCTGGGGCAGCTGGTGTTACAATTGCATTTGCAGCAGTTGGTTTACTTAGTGACATATTGAGCCTTACCAAAAATCATTGGAGAGGTTTACCGGCATTGGTAGAAGTTCTCTTGGAGGTGATTACTCTATTTTATGTTAATTTTTATAATCAAAAGCATTATTTTTGGTTTCCCGCCCAAAAAAAGCATTATTTTTGGAGTTTCGATGTGCTAGCTAATTAAACTATTTTTTTTTTTTGAGCCTCAAACTAAATTCTAGGTTTGTACCTCATTTTTTTTTTGCTTCCTTTAGCTCTTGTTTGTAATCAAATCAGTCTCGTGGAAACATTCAAATTGATATTTTGATGGGGACTGAATTGAGGAAAAAAGCTAAAATAAATTGTCTTTTTTTCTGAAAGAAAAATATCTATGCTTACTTTAATTTCTATTTGGTAAATCTGCATTTTGGTAACACAGGTAGCTGTTGGAACATGCTTTTCGTTTTGGTTGGACATCACCAGTATATCTTCACCCTATGGCATGTATACCTTCTTGTTACTAATCTGATCAACATTTTTTGAGGGTAACTCACATATCTGTTCTCATAAAAAGCACTTTATTGGCAGTTGCGAATATGATGTTTTGCCCATTCTGTCCTTGAGTCATACAAACAACTAAAAATAAATTATATAAAGATTTTTTTTTCTGCTTCCAGTTAAACATGCAACCGAGTTTCAATTTTTCTTGTCAGCAACATTAAGTATTAATCTTCAGCAATCCTTTGATCATTCTGAAAATTCTGCTTGGTCTCAGGAGTATAATTGGAAAGATCTATGTGGGGGTACTTTGCTTTGAAATTTAAGAAGAGGGAGACAAATTTATCTTTATGCTGTATATAACAATTTCTTTTGGACTTTGGATGCACCCCCAATCCTTTAACACAGATCCTGCCCTGCTTGACATATGACTACTAGAAAATCGTCTTTATAAAAATCACATGGAAAACTGATAAGTTATAGTCTTGAAAGAACATTTTTAATGTACAATTCCTGAGGAAGGAGCATGATTGGAGGTAAATGATGTATGAGTCATACGTTGTGAGGAAGGAGCATGATTAGAAAAGGGGGATCAACAAAATAGGGGTATCATGGAATTAGAGTGGTGAAAGATGAGCGAGACTGAGTGCAGTAGGGGTCTGGCTTTCAGTCAGGGTGCAATTTTTCTTTTATCATATGCATTTCAATCTTGTAAGGAGCACTTCTTCATCCATAATCATTTCTTCTTTTTCACCCTTAATTTTTCTGCATTCTTTTATTATAACAACAACCTTCTTTGTTTGAGAGAGTTATTAATACGGATACCACATTTTCTTTTTTCATAACATAAATATTTGTTAGGTTGTTAGGACTAGAATATCTTTTTTGTTGACTGGGCAACAAGTCATTTATTCCTGTTAATTCCCTTCACTTCTTTACTTACATGCAGGAAGAGATTGCTCCCACTACCACTAGGCCTTGTGTACTTGGGGCGATATTACCAACTCTTGACCTCGTGTTGTTTTGTTTCCATGGGACATGGTGTGAAATTAGCAGATGCTCTTGATGGACTCGCTGGAGGCACTGCTGCATTGGCTTTTACTGGAATGTCAATAGCTGTGCTTCCGATATGTTCTGGTTAGTAGCATGTCTTCTGACTCAATCATAGACCTTTGAATCTAGTATCTTTAGGGAAGATATTCCTTTTTCAATTATTCCAGTTCCATGTTCAATCTATAATCAATATAAAAAATAAAAAGAAAATATAGAGTAAATAATGTAATTTTGGCTATCATGTGCAACTTGCAAGGCCTTGACCCCTTAATTCATATTGTGTGTGGAGGTTCTCCACACTTCATGTTGAGCTTTGCAAAACGACAGTGATGACCTTCATGCAATTTGAGATCTCTCTGCTTTGGTATTTTTTTTATTGCACCTTGACCCCTTATCTCTCATCAAAGTCTGGATCTAAATATATTTTGATCATTTTTCATTATGTATTGCATCCCTGTTGTCACTACTCACTAGTCAGAAGGGGAAACCTCAGTTCTTTTTAAGACTGAGTAATATTATAATATTTCCTCCTATGTTATTTCACTAGGATACTGAAAATGGTCATTTTTAGTACTAATAGTGTATAGACAGTGAATTATTAACTGTAGCATGATTTTCGTTGGATATTTTTGTTATTGATTTGTAAATATGTTAAATCAGAGCTTGCCATATTTGGTGCTTCAATGGCTGGATCTTGTGTTGGATTTCTTCTATACAACAGATACAGAGCATCTGTATATATGGGTAATACAGGATCTTTGGCCCTTGGTGGTGCATTAACTGCAATGGCTGCATGTACTGGAATGTTCTTCCCACTATTAATTTCTTCTGGAATTTTCATCGTTGAGTCATCATCAGTTATTCTTCAGGTTTGTTCCATCAGAAATTAACTTCCATGCTTGTAATGCTTCCATACATTTAGAAGTTCAAATTTAATTTGTTTATCATTTTTCCCACATTGCATATGGTCTCTAGGTTTGATATCATTCCCAACAAAAGGTTTATTTTTTACATATTGCGGTTCAAATTTAATTTGTTTAGTATTTTCCATATCAGATGACATATGGCCTTAAACTACTAAAGTCAACTGTCAATTGTATTTTGTCATACCTCATTCTATTGGCATTACTATTTTTTATGCAAAATTTGATTGAGCATATACTTTACCTGATCTTTCTTTGTCACTACGTCAATGCCATCTGCCTTGTCCAAGTCATTGTTTATTTTAAACATCCAATTAGGGATAATTTAATCTGTTAGACCATCATTTAAAGTTGTTACTGCATTTCAGTATTTATCATAAAAAATAATAAAAATACAATGTTATTGTATTACATCCGCGGGGAAATACCATTCTTTTATCTATCAAGTTGGATTGAAATGATCCAACTTACAGTACCTAGCCGTATGTCAAATTGTTTATTCATTCATTTTCCCCTTATACGATAAATTGCATTTTTCCCTATCAAATTGATCAAAATCCAAAATAGAAGGAATAAGTTTATGAGAACGGAGGATTAGTAATGATGAATTATAGGTGTGCTAGTGGTATGGGATGGTTGGTGTCTGAGCTTTATTTAGGTTCAATCCATCTATTTACAGTGTATAAAATGACCTTGACCTGCCACTTATTGAAATTTGATTCTGCAATTTTCTGCCTATTTCCTCACAACTAGACGTGTTCTTTCCAGTCCTGTTACGTGAAGCAACAGTGGTTACTGCTACTAGTAGTTTTATAAACTAAATAAATAAATAGTCACATTTAAACTGTCATTTTGCTTTAATGTCTGCTCTATTTTTGGCTTCAATCTGTTCTTTTATTAGTTAATAACTCCGAGCAAGTACATCGTTATCTTGTACTAATAATTTTTGTGTTGATTGGAGTCACAAAGTGGACTTGCTCTATGGCTAGGAACAGGAATTATATGATATTATCGGTTGTCATTTTTAGGAGATAAAGTCCTTATTTTAATAGCTTATTGCTTTGTTTCCTGTTTCAGGTATTGTACTTGAAGATAACTAAGGGTTTGCGGGCAGCAGGTTGGCGCTTTTTGAGAATGCCACCCATTCATCGTCGCCTCCATTTGTCCGGGTACAGAGAAGTGAAAATTGTACTAGGTGCATATCTAATTTCATCTGTATTGGCTTTGCTCGGCGGATATGTAGGTCTTATTTCAGCATAATAACTTCTTTGAGTCATGTGAAAATTGTCATTCTTGATAGAGAAAAGATATATGAACACAAGAATTTGGACAAAGTGTCCCCTATGTTTTTTTTTTGTATTTTTGAAAACTGTGTAAATTGTATGAGTGAAAAAGTAAGAGAAAGATAGAAATAGAAGTATACGGTTTCACATATGGTGTGTGAAATTAGATGTTGAAATGATATAAATCTTCTTGATATAAGCATAAATCCTAATTTTCAATGCACTATGGTAAGAAAATTTCCCAAATGTCTTTTGTTGTGTCAAGCACTTCGATTTTCAACTTAATGAACACTTTTTTTATTGATTGAAATTTAATAGGATCTTACTAATTATATTGGTTTTATGTAAGTTAGAGAAGACCCGAATGAGTATCAATCAATAAAGGAGATTAAATTGGAAAGAGTGAGTTAGAGATCAACTGAAGAATGCATTGTAGTCTAGTAGTGCTAGACACTTCGAGCCCGATACTAGAGGAAAATAAATGCTCTGTGAAATTGTTTTGTAATTCTTCTTTTATATAAAAAAAACATATAAGGTACGGATTGTCTATTATAGTAGTTGATAGATTACTCATACTTGTGCACAATATAAATCCTCCTTCACATAGCCGCGGCTGATATCCAAGTCAGTGCAGTAACTAATAACTATTCCCTCTAACTTTATATATAAGTTTAGGTCAATAAAATAATAGTTAAAGTATTTGATCCAAAGACCAAATATTTGGATTAAATATATCATTTTTTTTGTTAATTCAAAGTTGTTTATGTTTAAGGCATAGGAAGTATGTCTGTATCTATTAACTATTAAGAGATATGTGACAGATCTCTTTGGTTGTCCTTCGGCATGGGTTAAAATTGGGAGGTTACCTTTCTCACCCCTAACATCAGTTTGAGAACCTTTTAAGTATTTGTCAGATTTAAGAGATTGTTGGATTTTTTCGTCAAGAGAATGTTTGTCGGATGTTAAAATCAATTGATGTGTGATTCGTAATGCAGAGTTGAGCTCTTCCTTTTAGTTTACTATAATTCAGCCTTTTCAGCCTCGCTTTTCTTATTGAGGTTTTTAAGTAGATCTCACTTGTAAGTATTTATCATTCTTATTTTTTCAACTTGAATACATATAAAAACATTATCTCTCCAACCCAAAACTTCTAATAAATTTATTAAATGAATCCCATCATAATTACAACTAAATTATAACATGCGCGTTGTGCGGTTTTTTTAAGGTGATATATATAATTTTTTAACGTATCAATTTCGTAAATTTTTAGGGTTATAAAAAGGATAAATGAATAGAAAAAATTATAAATTATACAATTCAATAAATATTTTTACTCTTAAAAAAATAAATATGATAAAAACAATGTCATTTTATAAAATTAATAATTTTTTTAGAGATAGAAAAAATTATGATGATATTATTTTACAACCGTTTCGAGTTAGATTTAAACTCTATCTACAATACCAAATTTATACAATTTAATTGACATCTCATAATCCATGGACATTAAATATTAACTGCGATTTAAGTGATAAGTTATATAATTGATAATCGTAAACTCTATTTTTAAAAAAATATATAAGTTATGTAGGTATTATTAAAGTTGT
>JBBPBP010000002.1:4132977-4150153 GCA_037974735.1 Cicer chorassanicum
GTATTAATACAGTCTCTTTTATACAGTACCGCAATACTTGTGAATTAACTTAGCCATAATTCTTTAAAGAGAACATAAATTTCAGCTAATATATACTTCTAGTAGTCTGCAATAATTAAATATAAATAAAGTTAACGTATTTGATTTTAATTTAATCAGATAAATTAATTTTTTATTCGTATTATATACGATAAATATTACTAAAAATTTAAAAACACAACTCTAAAATCTCAAAATATAAAATTTTAATATATAAATATTAATATTAATATTTTATCAGTCGAAGTGAAACTTAAAAACTATAAATCAATATATCTAATATTATATTTTATGTTAGATGAATTATTAAATATATCATATTGATTCAATTACTTTTGGTCACGTCAATATGAAAATTCCTAGGTTTGAAATTGAATAAAACTTGAAATTCCTAATCGTGGACAATTGATATTCTTCTCTAATGTCTACCGCATACCATCTTTTCCGTTGTTTGCGACTTGTATTTCTTTCGGCAAAAGAAATCTTAATTAAAGCTCAAAGGGTTCCTTCCACATCCAAGCATCATCCATGTTACTGCAGAATCAAAGCACTTTAGTATAAGTCATGTTTGATCATGATATGAAATTTATTCGATTTGCATATTTTTGTTATGAGATTAATTCATACACTAACTGTATAAAAAAATAATTTTAAAATTAAGTGGGAATAACTAAAATTAAATATTTTCAATAATGTGACACTTATAATTAATTAATAATGTAAAATGTTTTTGACATTATTAATATATATTAAAGAGTGAAGATACATTTTATTCTCTCACAAAAAACATGTGAGACAAGTTAGTCCGTAAAAAACGACATTTTTTAGTCTTTGACAAAAATAAATCGAGGCAAATTAGTCTTTCTTTCAATTTTTTTTCTAATTGAATTTTTATTCGTTTTTGAATTGCGATGAGATTATATAACCATTTTCATGTCATATAATAGTCCCAAAAAATGAAATGGAATCATTACGGAAAGAAAAAAAATTGAAATTTGGAAAAGAAAACACCAATTTTGCGTTCAAGGTTTTTTTTCCTCCCATTTTGTTTTCACTCGTAGGTATAAGTTTGCACTGTTACCTTTTGTTAATTTATTTTCTATTGAGATTTTCAAATAAAATATTCAACTGTCCTTGTTAAAGGAACTTCACACACTATTAATTGTTTGTTTGAAAAACTTAAAGTCACGTTAAGAATCCACGTCTGCCCAAACTTTATAATTTGCAGCTTTTAAAAATCACAGCAAATTCAACCTTAGAGTGCGAAATTGGCACACCCAAGCCAATCTTTTCATACAGTTCAATAGCATATATTGACCAAACATTAAATTGTCCCAAATTAATTATATTAAGTATCAAAACATGTGGGAGTTATTTTTCAGAGACTAATGTATCTCACGTGTTTATTTTTGTTAAAGATCAAAATATTCCTTTAGTCTAAATTAATTTCTATTAGAAAGACATATGCCTTCCTCATTTGTAATTCAACTAAACAAATGCTTGTGGGTTGGTATTTGAGAGAAACTTATCTTTGTGACATCAAATTACAGTCTTTATTGTTTTTCAACGTTGCAAAGAACGTGTTAATCAAATACCGTAGCTCAATTTTTGCTTATCATAAATCTATCAAGACTCAAGAGCCTTATATAAGGTTTTAGATAAGTATACTAATCTAATCATTAAGTGTTGGAACATAAAGTATCTTATAGTGTGAATTTAAAAATTTTGTTGAAGTTCTACATTGGAAACAATTTGTTTTTGTAAATTCAAGTGGAAAGAAACATGTTTTTTAAAATTCAAGTCCCACGATGGAAAAATTTTGTTTTTGTAAATTCAAGTGGAAAGAAACATGTTTTTTAAAATTCAAGTCTCACATTGGAAATAAATTTTGTTTGAAGTCCCATATTGAAAAACTCTCTTATTTTAATTAGTTTTCAACTATTAATATGCTAAAGTCTCACATTGATTAGAAATCATATGTAAGTTTCTTTCCATCACTATATAATAAGTTTCAAACTATTGTGAAAAGTACATCAAAGTTGGATCACTACTAGAAATTTGAATTTTACCTGCGGATATTCCTGCGGATTTAAGCAAAACATCCGCAGGAACACTCGTTACCTGCGGATTTCCTGGCGGAACCATATCCCCACGTAAAACCTTCGTGGGTAATTGTTTCCTGAGAATTTCTGAATCCGCTGGTACAATACCTGCGGATAAATCCGCAGGAAAAGTAAATAAAATCCGCAGAAAACAGTAAACAAACTCAAGGCATTTTCTTACGACATTTCATGCAGAAATATCTGCAGTACTGTTCCTACAAATATGTTTCGCATACAAATCCGCAGGTATATCCAGATTTTCCCAAAATACTTTTCGCATGAAATTCCGCAGGTAATTTCGTATTAAAGTTATTTTCAACGAAAAATCCAAAGAAATTTGCTGAAATTTCCACCGTAATCGAGTTTTTCTAATTTTTTTATTTACATAAAAATTTTAACTAAAAATATATGAAAAATTATTATAAAATACATTTTTTAAATATTTAATATTAGTCTTTAATTGAGATATTATTGCAATAGGCCGAAACAAAATTTATATCATGTGCACAAATCATAACTACATATTAACTAAAGTATGATTCAACTATAGCAATACTCCTAAACAAACTTTATATCATGTTTGCAAATCATAACTAATAACTAAATTTAGATACTGTTGCAGAGATCCCTAAAGCTATTTCATATCAAACATTCCAATCAAAAACCAAAATGTTGAACTTGAATGAAGTTTTTCACCAAGGCTTCCATTTTCCAAAGCTCAATTGTGAAATCAACATTGACCTCTCATTCTCATTATAATCTGCAGGAAGAAAAGAAACCAGAAGAATATTATTACACTTAGAAGATTCTGCTACATGCTTCTCTGACAAAAACTGATCAGCATAAAGGAAGAACCAATGAAACGGGTATAACAGAAATGACCAATTTTGCATTCATTACATGTTTGGTTGGATACCAACCTGATGATCAACGTAAGCACAACCTCTTCTAATGAGCTCCACGGCTAATTCATATAGTTCTTGGAAATAATCGTTTGTGTAAGTAATCTGCACAAGTGTAAAGCTATTAAACATCTAAAAAGCTAGGATGGATAATTTCCACACAATCAACAAAAGAGGTGCAAACAAACATACCTTGAATGGTTTCCAGCCAATCCACTGGACCATTTCTTCAATGTGATCAATATACTCCTTTTTTCTGCTTCAGGATTTGTGTCATCATACCTGGAAGTGCCAAAAGCTATAAAACTTAGAACAAATAACTGTATATTAAATAACAAATCACAGGGATCTGATGAAGCTTTGTAAGGCATTTTATAGCTTTTAGTAATAGCTAAACATGAAAAAGTGAGAAAACGTCAAGTCTGAGGAAAGTACAAGTACTGTATGAATACATCATTGATGAATGGTATGTATATATATATCGGAACTTCAAATCTTTAGGCTTTTGAATTATGATACGTCAAAGTGGATGTGGATGTGTAATATAGGTCAAGGCTTTATCAGCATAACATGAACTAATATGTGTATACTTTATTCTATTTCCCTTTCACAGATGCACAAAATGTTACACCTGCTCATTCTATATTAATATTGGTCAAAATACTATTAATTCACTGCAGGTTGAAAATAATTTCATAAGATAGGTCAGCCTGGTGCCTGAAATGTAACGAGTTAAAGAGGGAAAAACAAGTCAAAGGTAAATAAATGACTTCAGTAACAGAGGAAACGAGAGTTAAAGAGGGAAAAACCACAAATATTAACATCTATGTAAACCTATATTTTGAAGCATGTTGTGAGACCGGAAGGACTATCTTATACTGACCAAAAGCCTTGCAAATAAATAAAGTAGTACTAGACAAACATTATAGCCTGTACCTGAAAGTCCAACAAAACCAAGCTAAACCAAACAGCAAAGTGGAAAAACACCTGCCAAATTATTGAAATTGGGTTAAACAATTTGGTTTATTCTCTACATCAACACTCCAGCACTCACGTTAAAATGCAGGAAAAAGGACAGACCCAAAATTCAAATTCAAACCTCTCTTACTATTATTTAGTGAACAGTGTCTTATATTAATTTAGAGATAGAATTAATAATTAGCATCAATTTGACAAGAAAACGTATTATTGACTGATATTTGCATATAAAGTGTTGATACAAAACACAACAACGCATATACTCAACTTAAAACAATCGAGGTCTAACAAATTAAGTCCAAATAATATTAGCATATACATACAAGTAAGAAAACCACATAAAAAAAGAGAGTTTCACAATCAAAGCCTCATTTGAATCCGATAATGTCATATGAATGTCCCTTCACCAAGTAGGTTCTCCCTGTAGACAGGGGCTTGGCTCCAAAACACCTCAATAATTTGGATATTATAATCACAAACAAATGTGAAGCATCTGATTAACATACTATCATAGATCTAAGATGAAGAAAAAATCAAAATAAGCCAATGAGATTAAGGTATATATAACATACAATGAGATTTTTCAGAAGCAGAACTGGCATTAAAGCTGAACAAATTGTCCTCATAGCCAAATATCATAGTAAAAAGTTGAAGAAAAAGAATGAGTGAATAAACCAATATCAACTCTATGTACATAAATAAATAATTTTTGGCTCATATTAAGAAATTCAACCATTTATTCCGATACGCGAATTTCCACAAAGAAACATGTAATTTTAAGAATTATTGAATTACCGAAATGATAATTGATAACTGAGGAGTTGAAGTGTTGACGAGATGCGAGTATTGGTGATTGAAGTTAGAAACAATATGAGATCAAGTTAGAAACATCATTTCCTAAACCCTAAGCGAAGTTAAAATCAGCTTCAACTCAAATCTCTGACTCTAAACAAACACAAAATCAAGTGAATCAGAAAATCGAATTGAAATGTACCACGATTAATGTCACAAACTAACGATAAAGTAGCATTAGTGATAGAATCAAATACCTCAATAAGTTGAAACTGAAATCGGCTTAACAAGCTGAGAAAGATTTGAGGAATGAGAAGCGCAAATCAACATAAATGAGAAGCGCAAGCGTGAAGAATTTGTGGGAGAGAAAATGAAAATATGATAAGCAAATCCACAATTTTGAAGAATAACATAAAATCCCTAATTTTGAACATATGAAAAACCCTAGCAATGATTTCAATACGACACACCTTCCAAATTATAAATACTGTGAAATGATGTTCATTTAACATGTAACCCATTTAAAGGATAAGGGATAAAATAAACAGTTGAAAAAAGGAACTGTAAGTCCTAGTATTGTGAATTTTACAATCAGTATTAACAATGTTCTACTTCTCTAACTAACTAACCCTTTTCCCCTAAATATTATGGACCTTGCTTTTAGGCCTCAACAAGAAAACTTATATCCATGATACCCATCAGATTTCACATGTATTCTACCTTTGTATTTGTAAAGATTCCAAAACAGTATATCAGGAATGGCAGCAATGAATCAAAAAGCATAGTCATAAACCAGAGCTTATGTTCTATCAGTTACGACAACGCTACCGGTCTTATCTAGTTCACTCGAATTTAGACCTAACTCCTAAAACAGGTCTCAGCCTTTCACTCGAATATTTTTCATTACTAATAATTGATTAAGGACTCAGAATCTTATGTATACTATTCTTATCTAGTTCATTGCCACAACTTTGCCATGAATTACCATACATGAATTTAGCAATGGCAATAATAATTGATAGGGACATTTGATATTAAGCATGAAAATCACAAGAAAATAGTAAGGCACAAACTCTATTAATGATATTAAGAAGAAGATGAAGAAGAACAAGAAGAAAAACACACAGAAACACTAAATCAGAAGAAAAACCTAAATCAGAAGAAAATCAAAACCCTAACTCACTGTAGTTCACGAAAATGAATAATGAAACGAGAATAATGAAAAATGGCGAGAAACGAGATTGAATAAAACAGAGTGGCGCGCAACACTTACAACAGCGATGAGATTACGAACGCGACGAGGTTACGACGACGACGAGATTACGATGACAGCGAAGTTGAGATGCAACGTAAGGAGGTTATGATTCGATGGCGGAGATGGCGGCGAGGTGCGACGGTGGTGGTTATGACTGAGATGCGGCGGCGGCGGCGGTGATGATGGTGAGTTGAGATGCGAAGGGAAGGGGAGAAGAATACTATTACGACTTTAGTCAATAATTTGTTTTAGGAGTTAGCCTAAATTGTTAGTAGTTATGCAAAAATAGCTCTTCTTGATACATTTTGTTTTTGATACATTTTTTTAAAAAAAATAGATCTTTTGATACAATTTTTTTTGTCTAAAAAATTGAATGATTTTAATGTTATATATGATTTTCATTTACTTTTTTACAAAATAAATATAATAATTATATTTTTGAGACTTCTATAAATTTAAAAATTAATTTACTTTGATATCATCAAACTAAATCGTTAATACTTAAATAATATGTCAATTAGTTGACTATATTTTAAGTTTGATTTCGTTAAATTTTTAAGTTTTATCTTTTGATTCTATTTTGAAATAACATTTTTTGTCATAATTTTAATTAAAATTAAAAATAAAGTTTTAATTATGAAAACAATTTATTTAATTAGCGAGTTCAAAATTAAATAGATAATTTATCAAAACTCTTAATTAATTGAATTTAATAGACACTATATACTATAAAATTTAAAAATTTCAATAGCGAGTTCGGGTCTAAAGTGGATATCAGCAGACCCGTTTCTGCCCGAATTTTAATTTCTGAAAAAACACATACCCTCAATTGCACTCAATCAAAGCAGATTTTCCTTCCAAATCAAGACATGTTCGTATGGATATCGCGGATGCAAATTATATTTTTATCCTAACTGTAAAACATATCTTATTTTTTTAATTTGTTTAAAAAAAATTCAACTTTATTTATATAAAAATAAAAACTACTTTATATAAAAACATAAAAATTAAAATAAAAATTTACCTGCGGAATTTTCAGAGGAAGGAACACTTGTAAAGTTTGCTCCGGAATTTGCTACGGACATTTCCTGCGGACACCAACCGCAGATATATCCTAAGGAAAAAAATGAATTTTGCTTCGGAAACACCGTCGCATGTAAATCTCCAGCAAACAAAAACTTTATCTGCCGTTTTACCTGCGGATTACGGCACCGTAGGAAAAGTCTTGAGAGAATTGTGGACCGTAGGAAAATCCTCACGTAGTACCTGCGGAAATATTGCCCCAGGAAAATCCGCAGGTAAAAAGCTGTTTTCTAATAGTGGATTAATTTCCCAACTTTCTCTTTTCTTTTTTTTTCTATTCTGTTTGACTGATTCCCGAGCCACTTTTTTTTTTTTTTTTTTTTTTTTTCTTTTCTGTCACTTTGATTTTTAGAATGGTTGTTATGTTGTAGTCCCTTTGTTTTTTTATATCGTAGTTCCGTCAATTTTTTAATAGTCTTAATATCACCATGAAGTGTGTTTGTGTTGTAGTCTTTTAGAGCGGTTTTTTTTGTGCTGTAGTACATTTGAGTTATGAGTTATCATAGTACCATATTGCAAATGACTCTAATCGTCATATTGAGAGTGACTTTAATCGCTATATTGAGGGTGTAATTCTAGAAGAGTTTTCTACGACCGATATAGTGAATATGAACTGTTTCCGCCACTCAATCTAGTAATATCTTCAGTGGCATAATTTATTTTTAAATCGTTTTTGAAACTCAAAAATAACATTAAGCAATTCAACACACCTAATGAGTCAGATCCTTCTTATTCCTCGTAATCATAATTTTACCAGAAATATTTTACAAAAATTTCACACAGAAACTTATGAGAAATTGCTGGCCTGAGTACTTCTTTTCACTTTATTTATAAGGAAAAGTTAGTTAAATATTTGATGTATGTCTAAATACATTGAGATTAATTTAGATAATAGATATAATTTTTATTAAAATTATGTAGATTAAATGTGATCAACAATAATAAATCATAATTTATATACTTATTTTTACATTAAATCATAAATAATTATTTCCTCTTATCTTAAATATAAGAAAAAATTAATATATTTAGTTCAAATTTTAAATCAATATATTATATGGCTAAATACCACCTGTGGTCCCTTAATTTAATTTCAGTTAACATTTTAGTCATTTATCTTTTTTTTTTTTTTTCCGATTTGGTCCTTTATGTTTTTAAATAATTTCAGCGTTACCCTTTAAGTGGGATTTCGTTAAGAAAAAGTTAAAACAAAAAATTATTCATCCGTGTTCAGTAAAAGTTATCCTTTATGTTTTGGAGATATTTCAGAAAAATATTCAAAGTTGTTCTAAATTTGGTAGTAGGATTGATTCGTTAAAATTGAAGTTATGGATATTTATACTCCATAGACATCACTTCAGATCAGTGACAATCATTCATATAGGTTTAATGAACATATACAATAATCTAGATGAGAATTTTTTTAACTTTTTCTTAACGGAATCCCATTTAAAGGGTAATGCTGAAATATTTAAAAATATAAAAGACGAAATTGAGAAAAAAAAAGAATAAAGGACTAAATAATTAACCGAAATTAAGTTAAAGGACTACGGGTAGTATTTAGCTTAATTTTTATTAACTTAATTTTCTTTTAAATATAAATTTATAGCAAGTATTATTTATGTTTTACTTTATGTAATAAAAAAGTTGATCACAATATTACTCAGAGTCATCAAACACATGACATAGGCCCCATCAAAGCTTAAAAATTAGCCAATCATTAGCAACTCATCAAACTTTTTTAAGTTTTCATAATTATGGGTATTTTGAAAAAAGAGAGAACTGGATAATGATATTAATACAGATAGAGAGAACAACTCATCAAATTATAGAGTGTAAACCGTCCTGGCTGCTCTTGATGTCTTACAGATTTTTTATATTAATTTGTGTTGGGCATATCTTATGCCAATTTTGATTGATGAATTTCATTTTGACTTAGGAAAAAAAATACAGATAGAGAGAACAACTCATCAAGTTATATTCAGACACGTAAGAGATATATTCAATTGTAAGAAAGTTATTTTATTTAGAAATTGAACTGACGTACTCATATCTCAACTAATCATTTTGTTTAATTAATTACATGTGTAACATATTGGTAGATTATAAAAATAGTCGGGTAAGTATAGTTCATTTGTAGAAGCAAAAACATTAATATATATTTAAATTTAGAATTCTTCATTTTTTTCACGGAGTGTGAACTAAATTACTTGACAAAAGATTATATACTAACATATAATTAATTTATTGTTTCTATGATCACTGACAGACACTTAAGAGTTCCGTTAAATGTGAAGGGCTCATCTATTGCCATAGTTTGCTTAGTTAACTTAATACTATCTCATATTTAATAGCAAAACTGAGAAATAGACATCAATAATAATAAGGTTTATGGGATAAAAATAAATAAATAAATAAATAAATATAATTTTACACAAAAATAAATAATTCTTAAAAAAAAATGAGATACAAATGCCAAAACAACTTATAACATAAAAATGATATAGTAGACAAGAATTTATTGGCGTTATTGTATGGACATCAATTTTATTAACAAATACAGAGCGCACAATTATTTAACTAACCACCAATCCATCATTCTTACAATTCACGTGACATAACCAAATGAGTGCTAATAAGAAATTCAAAGTCAAAAGGAAATAATTGTAACACAATAATATTGTTTAGACAACTTGAAATGGATTGTTAAATACTACAAAGTAGTAGCTTCTAATTGAATCTCACGAAACATGAGATATGATTTTTCTTATATATTCACTTTGCCCGCAATTTAGGTTGTCTCATTATGTAACTATTATATGGTGTGATAATTTTAGAGATCATTAAATTTAGAAAGAGATTTTCTTTTTTGTAATATGACGATCTTCATAGTTGTTGCACCACAAAGTAGTTGTAGATGATCTAGATTCTATAATAAGAAACTTTTGAGAAATTTTCAATTAATTAATGTCATGGTTAATTAGGATCATTGATGACTCATTAAGCTCGAGGGACACATGTTTCTTCTTCAGTCTTCATGGATGATGTTGTACTTTTTGCATAGGCTAGTGAGGAGCATATCCTTCTAATTAAATATATCATTAATGTGTCATGCAGGTGTTCAAGGAGAAGATCCGTGAGGGAAAGTCAATGATTTTTTCTCTATAAAAACGTGAATTTGCACGTCAATAATCATATATGTGAACTCTCATGTTTCATTATGACTAACAATTAGGGGAAATATTTTGGCGTACATAAGAAAATCAAATGTAGTTCCTTCTAGTTTATCATTGCTAAGGAGGATCAACATATTAGTGGATCAGAGTCTAAAAGCTTTCTTTGATTGGGAGAGTGACACTTACGAAAGCGGGTATTCAGGCGCTTCCTTCGGCTACTTACTTGACAAAATATGTGTGTGATGAAAATGACAAATGATGGTGTAACTTAATATAGGGTAACATGAAAAGTCTATCAATACCTTAAGAGTGGGGAAGGCTTGTTTTGAGATCAGCTAGCGGCATTAATCATGCATATCTCATAAAGGTTGGTTGGGACTTTGTTCAAAATAAGGGGAATCTCTAGTCAAAGTAATTCAGTCTAAGTATAAATGTGGCAATGATATGATCGCCATATTCAAACTAACCCTCAAGGGTCTAATCTTTGGCAAGGTATCTGCAAGATGTGGAACAAGGTCTAGAATAATACTTCTTAGAGAATTGGAGATTTGACAAGTTTGATCGTGTTCACGTTCAAGAGCCTACAACGTTTGAAAAATCTCTACATGTTCATTTGATCAATGATCATGGGATTTTGGATTTTAGTTGAATAGTCCATCTCCTAAATGAAGATTCTCATGTTCGTTTGAACCATATTATTTTACCTCAGATTACAGAAGGGACAAATAATGTTTAATAGGTGAAGATAGTGGATGGTATCTTCACTAGTGCTTTAACTTATTAGCCTCTATTAAACCTAAAGATACATGAGAGAGGGTTAATTACTTAAAGATTTGGAAGTGGTCTAGCCTAAAAAGAATTTCATTACTTCTCTAAAAGGTTTCTTAGGACGATTTTCTGACAAATTGAACCAGATGTGGAACATGGATTGGTGATAATGCAACTTTTTTTGTCTATGGAAATGTTGATGAGACCTTAGATCACATGTGTTGTTCCTTTCCTATTACTCATCATTTGTGGAATGTGTTGTTTCTAGTAAATGTATCTTCTAATTTTTCTAAATTGTTGTCTAGGAATTTTTCTGAGGAGTATGTTGTTGTGTCTCAAATTTGAAGGAGTATGAACAAGACAAATTTTTAAAAATAGGAATGAAGATGCAAACTTGATGGCTTCCAAAATCCCTCCGGCAAATTGTGGATATTTATTTGAGATTCGGCTGCACTTAGTGTACCAAATTGTGATATTGTCATGCCCAATGGTTTAATAAAAGATCATGCATGTAAGTTTCTCCTTTAATAAAAGATCATGCATGTAAGTTTCTCCTTTGATATATTTATTTGAGTCATTCTATATATAGTTAATGTGCTTCTAATCAACATCTCACAATTGTTGAAGATATCAAAATTCCTTTTTTATATTTCAAATTTTGTCAATCTATATACTAGAAAGGTGTTAATAAGTACTAGATTCTTTTATTCCATCGTCCGTGGAAAAAACCAGAAAAAGTTAAGAAAATTCAACTGCTTAAAAAACTAATTTCTAAACAGTGGTCATCGTCACTGGATTAGCCTTATCTATGACCAACAAATATTTATCGTATGATTTATACTGCCTTCATTATAATGTAAAAAGATGTAGGTCAACATATCTACTTCATTATTAATTTCTTCATTAAAAAATATCATCAATATAACAGTAGGTTGTGTTAAATTAAAAATAGAACAAAGCACAAGTCAAAATAGAAATCACATTATCAGTTTCAAGACCAACAGTATATAGGAAACATATAAAGGAGGTTATCATCTACTTTGCAAAACTTTCAGTATTCTTTCTAAAATGATGTCCAATTAACTCAAATTCTTAAGCTGATGGCAAAAGAAATACTTGTTTTGATAATAAAATCAAACTTGCTAAATAACAAAATGCAGCAATTCTGTTTGGCTTGGAAAATAAGTGATACAAATGCAACTTCCATACAGCATAAGGAATTTAAAGCCTTCTACCCCTTCTACCACTCTTTCTACGGGTGCTGTCCGAGGGAATGGGAGTAACATCCTCTGGAAAACCAATATATAAATGAAATCCATCAGAAAATAGCATTACAAAATACAATAAAAATATAAAATGAGATACATTCCATAACAATTAAATAACAATCAGTTTCAGACCAATTGGCAACAATAAACCATTAATTTAAGAGGAAACTCAAGTAAAGGTTTTAGAAAGGTTAATAGCACCACTACATGTTACAACAATTATAAGAGTATATAAATGCGACAATCCTTTTCACCATTCATATTGATGCACTCAGTAATTAGAAACCAAACAGGGAGGAATGACAATGATAAAATGCCAAATTCTATCAGCTATGTGGCTCAACCAACACAGGAGAGCTCGAAATGTCTTCGGACCAGTGATAAAATAGATTGATCTCTGCAAGGTTTGGGTATTGTTTTTGTTTTTCTGAATTTTCTTTTTTCCTATTAATGGACTAATCTTAGGATTTAATTAAGTTGGGGCTATATTATTTTTCAATTAAACTAACGAATTTAATCTGATAAAGCATAGTGAGATCACATGACCATAGAAATATTCCCAATTATTTTAAAATAAATATCAAAGAATGGACAAAAACCAAAACTATTTGCAGATAATGTACAAAGAAGCATTAAAGCAAATTCAAAATACCTATACGACCAATCTTCATTCCAGAACGAGCTAGGGCACGGAGAGCAGCCTGAGCACCTGGACCGGGTGTTTTGGTCTTGTTTCCACCAGTGGCTCGGAGCTTGATGTGAAGTGCAGTTATACCCAACTCCTGCTCCAAAATAGTTCAAATAAGTACAATAAACTTGACAACTTCACAAAACAAAAATAGTACTTGGTAACACAGGTTTCACATGTAGTAATCAAATTAACTTCATATGCCACCAAAACAAAAGCATATTGGTAATGAACAAGTTGACAAAGTTAAGGAGAACTCTTATAACCTTGCATCTGGTAGCAACATCCTGTGCAGCAAGCATAGCAGCATATGGAGATGACTCATCTCTGTCAGCTTTAACCTTCATTCCACCTGAATTATTATAAAACAAAAACATAAGAAAACCACAGCAATTAAACTACATCCACTTAAAGGAACAAGCTATCTAAACAATTTCAACACCAAACGAACGCTATCCGAGTAATTCACATATTAATTCCATCTAATCAATTCTCAAATAAGATAAAACATGATAATTTATAGAGGTGAAATAAAATCTTTTAGCTCTATCTCTGAGATAAATATAGAGAACAAAGGAAGGCCCTAAATTCATCCAAAAAGGATTTAAAATTGTACAGGGAAGAAAATTTAACTATTATACAGCAACAATAAATCCAATGAAATTGTAAATAACTATTTCAATGACAACACGAATCAAACATATGAAACCTAATATTATATTCGGCGGCAATAAAAATTAATAACCAAAAATTCAAAAACTAATGTAATGAGAAGAAAAAACTCATACATACCAGTGATGCGGACTAGGGTTTCCCTGCCAGATAAATCAGTGACATGCTGCAATCCAAAAAAATTCAAATTCAAATTCAAATTAAAAATAAATAAAAATTAGACTTCAAAAACCAGTAATTCAAACTAAAAATTAACTAAAAGAAAATATACTGACAATGAAAGTGTCGTTAAACGATGCAAAGATACGAGCAACACCGAAAACATGTTCGCCATCCTTAACAGCTGGACCCAAAGTCACGGTTTCTTCCTTTGGCTCCCTAACCTTCCTCCTCGACGACTATAGTAAAACAAAACATAACATCATCAAAATATAGAATCGATTTTGAGTGACCAAATACATTGATATCGAGATAAATCTATGAAACCATTTATCATCTATCTACCTACCATGGTTGATTGAAATTGGGACAAGTATATGAGATTCGAAGAAGTTAGGGCAAGAGGATACTGCGCTATTAACCTTGTCAAAGGAAAAACATGGAAGCAGGGTTTTTCTTTATATATTATCTCTGAAACCCTAATGGAACCGGATCTCTTTTTTATTTGGGCTTTACACAGGATCTCTTTTGGGCTTTACATAGGATCTCTTTTTTATTTGGGCTTTACACGGATCTCTTATTGTATTTGGGCTTTACATGGGTGCTGCTATTTGCACCTTTTTTACAATGCGTTAGATTCGTTGCAATTAATACTTGACTTAATTTTATATTTGACCGCTTACATTTATTTTAAGTTTTAAATTGGTCGCTTGGTTCATTGTTTGACTTTTAAATATTTTTCTTTTGGTTTACAACACTTGTGTTGTTTATAAATAAAGTCATATGTGTATATATTAATTTAAAAATATGTTGAGACTTATATAATGTTCTATAATTTGGTTGAACGTAGAGACATGAACCTTACTCTTTAATAAGTCTTAATAAACTAATTTAATCATTTCTGCTCGTAATAAACTTATCTAATAGCTATTCCCTACCACTCATGATTCTTCTTTCTTTATAATAAACTTATTAAATTAGTTATTTGATTATTTCAACATTATCTAATACATAATATCTTTTTATCATTGTCCAGAGTTGTAACAATGACACTAATTTAATAGAGACCCAACAATGCATTTTTAATAATTGTTTTATTTCAAATGAACTTGTATACTTTACTATATAAAACTATTATTACTATTACCACACACAACTTAATAAATAAGTAGACAAATAACATTAATAGATAAGAAGACATCTCTAATTTAATGGAAGAAGTTAGGGACGAGTTTTAGATCCTGCTGATCTAAAACTATTACTCTCTATTTAGCAATAAAAATTTGGAAAAGATATAAAGTAATAAGAGGAAAGACCCATTTTGCTCCCAGATAAATTTTTAAAGACTCGTTTTAGTTTTTCAGAATAATAATTAGATCAAAAATTTCATCTATATAACAAAAAATTCACTACATTATAATATAATATAAAAAACAACGCCAAAAATATCTAAATTAAATCACAACGGTATCCTTCGTGAAAAGTACATGAAATCGCACCTTCAAAAACACGAGCAACAAGAACAATAACACACCTTTAAAAACGCGAAGGCAAAGAAGAAAAACGTGAGAATGAATAAGAAAATGCAACTTCTGAAAAAAAACAATTGTGACGACGAAAGTCACACCTTCAGAATCGCATACCGCTACAGAATCAAAATGATTTATATCTTAGACCTGTGGTTTCTCTAGATGAAATAACACTAGGGTTTATTTGTTCTTAAATTGTGCGAATAACTAATTTTTCTCGGTTTATATTTCTTAAGGACTAAAATGTGTTTTTGATTTTTTTTACGGACTTAATTGAGTCTTTCAAAATTTCTTATACACTAATTTGACCCAACTTATTTTTCTTATGGACTAAAAACTGTTTTTATTTTTTTCAATAACTAAACCGGGTCTCTCAAAATTTCTTATGGACTAAAATGGATATTTATTCAAGTTATAATTATGTAGTAGTAGACAGGGTTGGGAATGAAAATGTGCAACCAAAATATTGGCAAGCCCCCAATTAGAAAGGTCTCCGATTTTGTTTTTAAAGAATACCCTAATCAAACCCCCAATTTTTTTTATTGTATACCCTAACCTTTTAGAAATTGCATTAATAACCTTTATTTTGTACATTGAACACTCTAACAATTTATATTTGCATCTTATGCCTATAATAAATACCAAGTTTCCCCACCACTACATGAGTATTTGAGAGTGGCGATAGAGCCTACCAGTTTCGCTATATGAATTTAGATGTTAGGATTTTGTAATTTTAGTGCCAAGTTTTTATATTAAACCAGGACCTTTAAAAACATTGAGACAACTCGAGTAGTAACATTTAGAAATGAAATAAGATTTTTACCTAAACAAAAATCATATTTTCTATTTTATTAATGCAAAATTTTGTTTGTTAATTGTGCCTATCGTGGTTTTGTTTTTCATATAAACTATTTGTTTTGCAAAACCTTTTTATTTTTCCTTTTAATATTTGATTGACAACTATATTTTCTTAGCAAGTACGCTTACAAGGTCACCCATATTTTGTTAGATTTACTTTGTAGTGACAGTCTAGTTTATAAATACATATAACTCTATAAAATAAATAAATAAAACATATATTTTATTAGAGAAAACGTTATATTCAACGTTGATATTGCAAAACCTGAAATTTTGGGAACCCTAAAAGGGAACTACCAAACTCAAATGTTATACTAATCTAAGGATCAACTTAAAATTTTTAAAGTATAAGGGAACCATGATGAAACTCAAAATAAACATAATGGATTAAATATGAAATTAAATCAAGATATTAATTATCACATCACATTACATATGAGACCAAATATTAATGTTATACTAACGTAAATGACCAACTATGAATTTTTAAACCTAAGGGCTAAAATGAAATATGAAATAAACATAAGAGATCAAATTTAAAAGTAAGCTATTTTTTGGTAGTTGGTCTAATATAAAATACCTATCAACTATCCAACACAATTTTTGATTTTGATTTTTTGTTTCAATTTCAATTTTTTGTTACTTTTCTATTAAAACATTCAAAATCCAAATATTTGAAGGAATATATTGTGGGTTCTAACTTGTTTTTCCAACACATCAAATATAACAATTTGAATTGCACTTGCATGACCAAATAAATTGATTTTGTCATGTATTATTTAATAAGAATTGTGTATCTTCTTATAGTATTATTAAGATGAGAAAGAAAGATGCGAAAATATTATGAATAATAATAAATTCACAATATTTTATTCTTTGGTATTTTGTTGTATTAAAACAATCACAT